>JABUQX010015257.1:27500-30000 GCA_015478945.1 Trachelipus rathkii
ATGGAAGAAGTACTACCTCTCTTGTCCGAAAAAGTTATTTTACATTCGGCCTTGAGACAGTTCCTTTCACTTAGTCTAGATGCTAAAAGCCCAGAACCTTGCTTGGAGAGACTTAACTTTCGTACTAAATCATTGATTTCTTCCTGGGAGAACTGTTGCTGTGTAGGAAGTACTTTCTTCATATTCACTACCACTATCTGCACGTGTGCACACCAAATCCTAGATATCTTCTTCATCTGGGAGTGTTGTGAACACTGGGATGGGGACATCGTCGGAGTGGTAGAATCTGATGATTAAACTAATCCACCACGTTAACGATTGATATCTTCAACACAACTCAAAACAAAATAACTATCCACTGTGGTGATCTTCGACACCAACCACATTTTATACCAACACCAGTTAATCTTCCCGCCCATTTACCACGTGATTTAATTTGATAGACTATATGTAATCTAATCCAATATTTTATCCGAGTCTCCACCCAGTATATCAGGAGGTCTGCCCAATAAAGGAAGTAAAGCACCCTGTTCCCTGATGTTATTCACACTATTAGATATAATACATTGGCTATCTGCAAAACAGGACTCTAAAGATCTCATAAAATCTGTAAAATAGAATAAAGTACATATAGTAAGTCCAAGAAAGTATAATGAGAAATACTAAAATATTACTAAGACATTATAAGGAGTATATCTGGAACACTAACCCAGAATCCAGATCCAACTTGAAAACAAATGTCATTTCTGGAAATCAGCACACCCGATATGCTATAAATTCGATAAAATATCCTTGGCAGCAAAAAAAAAAAAGTTTTTTTTGTTGGCCAGTGTAGTCATTTCTGGCGCTGATTTCGACCAACTAAAGAAATATTTGAATCAAGAGAAACAAGCAAGTTCAATGCTTTAAAGTCCTTAACTGGTACCGACTTCGAATAACTGAAACAAGCTTTTGCAATAATCTACAGACAATATATCCCTTGCCTTCTAACTACAGCCCCTTCATGTGCTCCAGTACTCTCAAAACCAACATAAATAAGCTAGAAACTACATAAAATAAGGCACTTAGAGTAATAACAGGCTACCTCCCCAACACATCTATAACCGTCTCCTGCAAACCGAAGCAAAAATACTTCCCATAAAAGACAACTTAGATATAATAGACTGTAAATTATACAGTAAATTTACTCATTAGATCACTTACATACTTCATCAGATTTTCTAGCAGCCCTTAATACCAAGGGAAAAGAACATACTACTCAAATATCTAAAACATTCTCTCATCCCCACCTCCATCTTAAACATATTCATATACTGATAGCCAATAGAGTAATCTCCTCATACCTAAAAAACACCGTACTCCAAGCTCCTACCCCCCCCCCCAACCTGAAATTTCTCCTACAGAGCAAACCTTGGACCGCAAAACTTTCATAATATTATCTCAACTTGGCTATAGGCATCACCCCTCCGTATAAGAAGAAAATGGTTTCAAATACATACTAAGACAAAGATGTTCTCTTCAAATTTCTTGACGACACAAGACATCTAAAACTAGACTGTCCGACCCTGACCCAAGCTAGAAACATGTGCGCTATAAATTCCCAGGAGGACCTCTGGGCTGCGCCTACAAGGGTGGCAAAATTCTGTGGGGAAGCCCGCTTCTCATAAAAGATGAGCGGGATGAGGCTAGGAATAATATATATATATATATATATTATTATTGGTTATTATTACATATATGTATTATATATATATATATGGTTATATATATATATATAGTATAGTTATATATATATATATATATATATATATATATATGTTATGTTAGTTATATATTATGTTATATATAACATATATATATATATATATATATTATATAAGGTTTTTTTTTTTTTATATTATAAGGTTATTATGAGCACATATATATATCGCACATATATATATATATATATATATATATATATATATATATATATATATATATATATATATATATAAGAGTTATATATATAAATATATATATATATATATATATATATATATATATATATATATATATATAGTTGTTATTATTATATATATATATATATATATATATATATATGTATATATATAACTTAAACTTAGCGCTTTCCTGCAAAAATATCTTGTTCTGCTTTCACATTCTGATTTATTCAGTGACCTCTCAATGTTAAATAGGAACAATATTAAGAACCTGTCCTGGTTTTTTCGTTAACCATTGCCATGTCTTAATGCGTCACATAGCTTAAAAATCTTCTTTCACAGTCAACTAAGTTCACAGGCAAAAAAAAAAAGAAGCTTGTGTAAATTTGGGGCCATGTCTCATCAAACATCTTCTACGAAGCTCTTAAAATGTAACTCTTTTCTTTATTTTTTCAGATCATCTGAATGACCAATGTTTCAGCCATGAAGGAGGAAGTTTCGATATTCATTACGTTCTTATAATTTTCTACAAAAGCTTCTTCTAGGTTTAAATCCAA
>JABUQX010015258.1:0-14770 GCA_015478945.1 Trachelipus rathkii
TTTGAAAACCATCTTGTCACCCTACTTCGACAAGCTGATGTACATTTTTGTGCGGTGCACGGAGATGCGTTCGAGATAGCATTTACATCCAATATTCGCTTGTGTTGATTGTTGCTTGGAGTGTGTTGTTTGGTTGTGTCAATATTTTAGTCATACGGGATTGGGCTGCCAAAGTAGCATTCTAGTCATAATAAAATTATCCCAGAATTTATGTCCGGGTTTCTAGCCCGTGATTACCCGCTGTGACAATTAAATTCATTACGTAAGAAGACTATTATGTTCTTTTATATTTTATCATAAAAATCGCATATATAGAAATTGATGTTGGGACTGTCCCTGAAACCTATGAGAAGATAATTAATTATATAATGCGATTTATTAAGGGGACTATTGATTGAGATTTTTGATATTTAATAATATTAATAAATTATATATCTTTAGTAAATAAAGACAGGTAAGGATTTCAATTACTAATAACATAAAGAAGCAGATAATAATGATATACAATGATATAACAAAAATATATATATTGAAATAATATTAACCGTCACAACTTAAATAACACAGATTGTTGCAAAGTATCACCATTCAAACAATAGGCCGACTGATAATTAAGTTCGTGCAACTCGTCCACAATAATATCACACAAACGATTCGTAATAATGCTGACCAATTGGCTGAGCCAACTTATGTGAAGTAACGCCTTTTCGGAGTTTTCATGATCAACGTATTTGGCGACGTAAAATATTGTTTACTTTTAAATCTCACTATTTTGCATTTTACACTTTCAAACACAAGCTTATATAAGAGATAAATTAGTAGAGTATATTAACCGCTCTCTAGTATCTTCCTTATTTTTAATCCTTTATCAAAGGTCAAAATTTTGAAAACGGAATTTTGTTCTAAATTAAAAAAATTGTTTATTACAAGTAACTCTTGTTGGTTTTGGTATTATAGATCGTTTATTTTTCTAAACGTAACTTTAAGTCGTTTATCACTTGTTTACATTATGTTTTTACATTATTTTACATTTTTCCTTATATACTTTTTATTTACTTGTATTATTTTTATTAGTGTAATTTACTTTTATTTATCATTATTACATAAAATATTTTGCGATTCATTCATTTTTGAAAGGTATCAATTCCTCTCTATTATTAAATTTATATTATAATTAATTGATGTGCTTCCTTACATTGTTTACTTGGTTATTTAGTCTTCATCCTTTCGAAATGAGAGTTTTGGAGTTGATTTCTTGCTGTGTTTGTTATTAAAATCTTTTTTCAAGTTTATTTCTGTTTTTTAAATAGTTCGTTGGAATCTTATGGTTTGTTTTTTTATTCCTTCTGTGATATAATTAGTATTATTTTGGTAAAAAGTTGTGAGCTCTTAACAGATTTTCGTTTGAAGTATAATATTCGTCGTATTTTTTAGGAAATCGTATTTCGATTTATGGTGTTCACTATTATTTGTTGTTGGTTTTTCCTATTCTGATGTTTGTAGCAATGCTACAAGTGATGTATAACCATTCAGTCTGCCAAAATTTACATATATATTATATTATGTTTATATATAACTTATAACTTTATATAATATATTATTATTTGTTTTTTTATTTTTATATATTTTGTTATTTTATGTTATTATATATATGTTTTATTTTATATTTAGTGTTATATTTTTATAATATTTATATGATTTTGGGAAAACACACGTTAGGTACATTATATATAAAGTATATATAAATTATTATACTCTGTAAGTATATCTTTATATCTTGGAGAGTATTATATATGTTGGATAGTTATTAAGGTTATAAGCTTATTATTATTTTATTAGTGTATTTGATTTCATTTAATATTAGTTAAATTAAAATACTTCGTCCTGTCACGCCATTATAATATATATAGTTTTATATATATTAGGTATAGTATATATATATTATATGTATATTATATATATATAATTATGTTAGTTGTTTTTTATATATATATATATATTTTAAGGGTGGGTATATGTATATAATATAACTATAGCTTTAGTAATACTAAGTTTATAATTTTAATAATTAGTTTGGGTTTTATATATGAATAATAAATATTATAATAATAATATAATAATAAATAAATTAATAAATATAATAATTAAAATAATATATTATAATATAATAATAATATAAAAATAATAATAATATAATATAAAATATATAGATAGATATAAAATATAAATTAATAAAATAATATAAACAAGAACGCATTTAAGACCAATGGTTGTCACAAATAATAATTGTATTTCGCAGCACTACAACACAACCTTATGACGAATTAGATCCTATGCATTAACATCACTAAAATGATTATCTATACGTTCGAGAAGAAAATAATAACTAAATTTTATTAATAAAAAGTGAAAGTAAAAATAGATATTGTCCAATAAAAGACCTTCACAGCAAATCATAATTATTTAATTACATAATTATTCACATGTCCCTAACGTTATTATAATATATAATTACGTGAAATAATCATATGAATTATATATAATATATATAATATATATATAATTTTATTATTTATATATATATTAATAATAATAATATTAAAATAATATAATGTATATAATATATATTATATATTATAATAATTTAGTTATATAATATTATATATATAATAAATATAAATATATTAATTAGTACACTTAATATAATATTAACTATCCAGTCATTTCATTAAATATATTACTAAAAAATTATGATATTAATAATTATAGATAATACACTTTATTAAATATATATAATTATAAATAATTATATAAATATATTTCAATATAAAAAAGTACCAATTAAAATTTAGATGTACAAGATTACTAACATCTGATGCAAAGTTAATCCTATAATAGTTAACGTTGCACATGGAATGTCCAGTAAAGAAATAAGTAAATACTTACGTTATACCAAATAAGAGCGTTACAGTGAGGTCACGCAACTGCTTATTGTCGCTGAAGAGCTGACATTTTACCAAATCCCATAGACGTAATTATTAATTGTTACTTTTTTAAAATAAAAATTACGTTATGTCGACACAAACCGCAAAGGGATGTAAAACTGACGTCGCTTTTACGTTAGTGAGTGTAATTGGTGTAATAAATTATAATATATAATATATATTATATATTATATTAATATAGTATATTTTAATATATATTATATAAGTATATAAATATATAATATATATATTAATATTATATAATATATATATATTTATAATATATTATTATTATATATTTATATTAATTATAATTTAATAATTTATATTATATATATTATAATTAATATAATTAAGAATCTATCAACATTAGTCATCAGAAATTTCAGAATAATCTTATTATACACTTTGATGATAATTTTTCTACAAACATTTCGAGTCTTCCCAGTTTATACTAGAAGTACAAATATGCTGATACTAACCTATCTTTAAATCCATCTTTTTAGCTTGTAAGCTATACCTACAATTAGATAGATTGTCCTAGTTAAACTCAAATGTTAATGAGCATATAAAATACATGTCCGAAGAATTCGCTTATCAAAAGGTTTGACCCCACAAAGATCTTGTTCGTGTAGAAGTACCAATAGATATTGATAAATCCCATGGACTATATTTAATAATTTACCAAATTTACTCAATTTAGGAGAATTTTACTATTGACTCTTCTCTTTAATTTTAAAATTTTAAAAGAGCTTGTAAATATTTTTGTGTGACTGTATAATGGTAAATATAACCTGTCTATGTTTCCGTTGGGGTAGGGCTGAATATTTCCAATGAAAAAATAGCCCTCCAGTACAATGCGTATTTTCCAATATACTTAACGCTTGAAGCGTTCCTTTATTTGGGGGTACTGTTGGATGGCTATGTTGGTGGATAAAAGCACCGAGGTTAGACTGTTCGCCATCAGCAACGCTGAGGAGGTCCAGTGTTCGATATTCACCGCTGATTAAGAGTAAAATCTTCTGTGACTCATTCGAATTTAAATTGGGGGCCAGGCCTTTGAGTACTTCAGCAATTATGGGATGAGAAAACCGGGTGCTTAAAACCTATAACGCTTGAAAGCTGTATTCTTTTTTTGGGGACTAGTGGATGGCTTAGTGGATATAAGCGAGCCGGTTTACTCATGTTGCCCTAATATCAGCCAACTGCGGAGGTCAGTGTCGAATTCCCAGCTGATCATAGAAAGAGTTAAATCATTCTGGTTACTACATTTCATTTAAATATAATATAAAAATTGACGATATATTCACTTCACTCATGGGCCTTGTTTTTTTAAAACCAATGTTTTTATTGTCGAAGTTTAATTAAACTTTAATTTAGTATTCGTTTCTTTTTCCACCTCTGATCACTGAAGTTATTATTATCCAAGACACACATACGATTCGTTATCAATCTGAATGACACATACCTTACTTTTTTATCAAGTTCCTAATGCAATCACATAACTCACAAGAACAACCGATGTGAAGTTCGCTACCTTAGGGGCATGAAGACAGACAGCCGCCTTATTCCTATTATTAAACGAATTTATTGAGAACAGACAAGTTATGGTAGACTATCATCACGCTTTTTACGCACGTATTATACAGCGTCGACGTCATTAATTGATGTGCAAGACCTTTGACCGGATTAATTGTCTAGATAAAAGTCTTAAGTTTGGGGAGACGGCCATGGTAAAACACATAGAAAGGAGTAGTGTTATGACTAAAGAAACTGTAAACTGTTACTCATTATCAAATAGAGATTACTGTAAACCCAATCAGAGGAAAGACAAGCAATGTTTATTATATACAGGCTGTAGAGGGCTATTCCGGTAAAACGAAAACCCCCCCTCAAAAACCACCCAACGAAAATCCACCTGACCTTTTTTTTAACCGCGTTTACCTCTTTTTTGACCTTTACCTTTTTTGGGATTTAACCTTTTTTGGGCCGCCCCCCAACACCCCCACCCCACCCCCTTTTTTTACCTGCCTTGACCTTTTTTTGGGCCGGACCTTATTTTTTTGGCCTGTTACCAAATTTTTCGAACCAAAATCCTTTGGTCTTCATAGGTATTTTTTGGCCCCACGTATTTTGTTGAGAGAAACCCTAAATTTTTGGAGAACCCTATTTATTAGAGAACCCTACTAATATTTTTTGAGATACCCTCATTTTCTTGTCGAAGAAACCTAATTTTTTGAGAACCCTAATTTTCGACCACCTTTGGCATTCCATGGGGTCATATTTGGCCCAAAACTGGTATTTTGTTGAGAACCCTGATTTTTTGAGAACCCTAATTTTTTGGGGAACCCTAATTTTTTGGCAACCCTAATTTTTTGGAAGCCCTAATTTTTTGGCAACCCTAATTTTTTGGCAACGCATAATTTTTAGCAACCCTTCGAAGAAAGGGTTGCGCCAAACGGTGCGGTCAGCAACCGTTGTACGTAATTTTTTTTTTTTTTTTTTGCCCCCTATTACGCCGCCGGTATTTTTTTTACGACCATGGGGTCAATGTTTTGGACCCACGGCTAATTTTTGACCACCTCTTTATGGGCTTAGCCCATTTTTGATGTTTCTGCCACCCTACACATGCCAGCGCACACATACACACACACATCCTGTTCTATACGGACACACACACACACAAACACACCACATACATACCTAACCTAATACCTAACCTAACCTAACCAACAACCTAACCTACCTAAACTTACACCTAACCTAAACAAACCTAACCCAACCTTAAGCTTAACCTAAACTAACCTTTTCACCAAGCTAACCTAACCAACCTCCCAACCTAAACTAACTACACACTAACAACCTAACCTACCACCTACCTAAGACCTATACCTACCTAACCAACCAACCTAACATAATACCTTTAACGTAACCTACCAACTCTAACATAATAACATAACAACTACTAACCTAACTTAAGTACCTTACTACCTAACCTTAACTAACTTAAGTAGCATGCACCTACACCTCACATCCACCCAGCCTTCACGCGTAGGCTACACTAACACGGTAGCTCCACTGGCTGCCCTTCTTAACTACACACATAGACTCCACCGGGACTCACCTAGCGTACAACCTATACCTAGCCTATCACAGTTGTCCCCATACAAACTTTGGGATGATCTTAACCTTGTTTGACATGATAATATTCAGCTTGACACTTTGCCATATCCATGGGTCAATTTTGAACCACGCTCTTGATGGCTTTTGATGGTTCCCAAGCACCGTAAGAGGTACCTAGGGATGTTCTATTAGTGTTCTATGATTAATCTATGAGTGCTGGGTGAGAGCCAGGTGAGTGCCAGGTGAGCAAGTTGAGGTGCACAATGAGTGCCAAGGAGTGCAAAGTGGTGCCAAGTGAGTGGCCACATAGTGCCAAGTGAGTGCCACATAGTGCCCAACTGAGTGCCATATATCTTTTTTACAAGCTCTTCTAAGCATCCCCTAGACTACGCCAGTCGAATAGCCACCTAATAGGGGTATCTACCACCTAGGTAATAAGGGTGGTGAGGATCGATGGTGTATATTAACTTTGTTAGTTGGTATATAATTTAAAATATTGTTAAACAGTAGCTGTTTACTTTTAAAATTTAAATAATTGCAAGTTATGAATATTAATTATAACCTCCTTGGTTTGAATTTCAACAGCATAATTTAGTTTACCTGTAAAGTTTGTTCACTTCGTTCATTTTCTTACACAACTCTGAATATCTATGTTTGCCTTTCTTTATGTTTGATGATATTTCGCTCTTGCATTCGTAGAATAATTTAAAGTATAGAACAAGCACAGGGATTGGCAGTAGTAATAGTAACACTTACACTCAACATATAAACTTGTCCAAAAGATGCTTTTTTGGACAGGTTTTTCATGAAAAATATGTACATTCGCTGCCTTTTTGGACAAACTTCTAGGAAAAGTATATCAATAATCTGTCAAAAATTTGTTATTTTCGAAGTAAGGTCACTATCGACAATCGCGCATGAGTAATAAATATAATTAAAGAGAAATCTGCCGGTGATAACTCTGTGCTAGAAGGTTATCGAAGCCAGAAATTTTCTTCTTTCAATATATATTTAAGGCGTAAGTTCTGTGTCAAGGTTCCTGGGCAACTAAACTTACAGGATGGTTGGCAACAATGTGCTGAAACATATTCTCAATAGTCTTTATGTTAATAAATTTTTTATAATTCTCAGTACTTCTCTTTAAATTGTAGAAATAAATTGCTAATAGGAACACATTCGATTAACGTTTTAAGGAGACAGGTGGATTCGGATAAAAAGAAAAGACTGATATTTTCTCCTTTTGACCTTAAACTTTTACTGTACATCTGTAAACATGTTTTTTTGTTTTTGCATGCGAAGAGAATATAAGTCAGGGTAAAAGGGACTTTTATCCGGCGCGAGAGGCGACTACGTTCGATATCACGGATCGAGAAACAAATTTATGATTTATGTTAGATGTTAAATTATGCTTCCTCTGCATCCTTGCGGGTAAGTTTCCTCCGGAGATCCAAATTTTATTCGTTCAAAACTTCTCGCTGAGTTTTGTAAAGTTTCAGGAATCGGATTAGTATACGTTCTAATAAAACATTATTGAGCGAAAATTAAGAATTAATCTTATATTAAATATAGTTTTTTTTAACTTAGTTCCTCCTAAAAATTTTCATTTACAAAAGAAATCGAAATATTAAAGGAGGATACGAAAATTAAACTAATCCTTTTTTTCTAAACATTGTATTGGTAAACAGTATTTTTTGCATTGGCGAAAAAATAATAGAAGGTAAATGGGCGACTTTTAATCGCAGCGAGGCATATACTGTTTACGATTTCACATTATAGAAAAATTGATATGGATTGGCTTGCTTGAAATAGAAATTATCTCTTCTCTCTCTGGCGGTTCCGCTGCTAATTCTCGACACATCCAAATTGTTATCTTTTCAAAACTCCCAAGCGTAGTTTTGGAAGTTTAAGTTAACTGATTATATTACGTTAAAAACTGTAACTAATAGCGAAAAATATTTTATATTATGTTCTTAAATGAACTGTATTGTTTTAATTTTTAGTTCCCCTGATTAAAAATTTATTTCATTCTTAATATATGAAAACGAATATTTAGATATAACGAAATTAAAAATTAATTTTTTTCTTTGGATAAATAAATTTTGGAGTCTTAAACAGTTTTTGTTTTTAGAAGCAGACAAAATAAGAGGAGGAGGGATTGTTATCGTGCAGCGAGCACAACTAGTTTAGATTTTGACTTCCTGAGAAAATATATTCTGTTGGTAGAATAATCGTTCGTCGTATCGCCGTGTGGGTAAAGTCATTTAGAATTATCAAAAGTCTGTTTAGGAGTTAGCAATAAAATCATTCGAAAGTAAAAGCTTTAGTAAACCAATGAGTCGAAGTATATATTATTCGTCAGATATCTTTTATATTTGGCCCCCTTAAAAATTCGTGGCTTAACTTTATTTAAAATGCTCTAGGTAAGTAATTATCAAAAAAAATTGCATAAATCTCTTTCAGATCTACATTTATCAGTCTTGTTTCCTGTAGTCTCATTTTGTCTGAGGAATATGTATATTAAGAGATAAGTAGATTGTTCTTTCATACAGCAATTCATAAAATCTTTTTCTCGTTGTGAAATTCAAAACATTCGCTCGTCTGCCGAAAGTTACAACAAAATGGAAACCTGAGTTTCGCGGTCTCGACTGCCCGACTATAACATAAATTGATACTAGTTCGCTTCGCTGCCAAATAACTAAATTGTGTGGAGTAATTTTTAGGTATAATACTGAAACGTGTCCCGAAATCTCACTCCGGAATCGAGGCGACCTGTACGTAGTTCCTATATTCCGATCGAGAATGTTATGCATTCTATCTTGTTTTTTTCTCATAATGTTAAGTCAGGTTAGTTTGTAGGACCTGATGAATCTCTTGCACCGGTTTTCTGTGTTCGGATTCGTGGCCCTGCCTCGGCGTGGCACTGCTTCTGGGATGGCCTCATCTTGTCGTGTCTGCCTGGTTCGGCGGTGGCGCTGCTTCGTCGTGCCCTGGCTTCATGACGACGGGCTCTGCTCTGGCGTGTGCCGCTGTCTTCGGGCGTGGACCTGCTGTCTTCGGCGTGCCCCTGCTTAATACGACGTGGCGCTCGCTTCGGCGTGCCAGCTGCTTCGGGCGTGCGCCCTTCTTCCGCGATGGCCATGCTGCTGTCGGCGTGGACTTCAGTTTCGGCGTGTTAGTGAATATTTATTGAAAAACTGGTAAAATCTTATTACAATTTTAAATATTTTTTGAAAAGAGAGTTTTTCGCCGTCGCTTAGTGCTTCATAGATCTTTTTGGCGTTGATATTGTGAAGTATTAGTTGCCTAATTTATATCTTATAAAAAACTTGGAAACTCTAAATATTTAGCGATCTTAAATATTTTGAAACGCTAGATTTTCTGCCGTTCGTGCTTCACGGGCCTCGTTTTTTCGCGCGTGTTGGGTGGTCCTGAAAATATTAATTTGCCAATGTTCATATTTATTAAAAAACTTCGAAATACTCGATTTAGGCAAGATTTATAGTTATTTTGCAAAGACCTAGATTTTTCGCCGTTCGTGCTTCACGGCATCCTTTTCGGCGTTTGGTGTTTGTAGCTTTGTCATATCCTTCCAATTTTCAAATTTTTATCAACAAAACTGATAAATCCCCATTCAAGACCATCTAATAAAATATTTTGATGAGAGCTACAGAATTTTTCTGACGATTCATGGTGAAATTAACGCGCGTTCAATGTTCGGAAACGCGTTTGGTGCATTGAAGGTAATACATCTTGCCTAAGTTTAATCAATACCTCAGTATTTGTTGTGTGGCAAGATGCAAGGACAAAATAAAAGGGGATGAAGGGACAGGATTTTTTGACCAGCGAGCTAAACTGTTTGATTTCCAAATCGATATCAAAGAAGTGTTGAATTTACTTAAAAGTTTATAAGAAAACTCATAATAATCGTATATTTATCCTCATTCTGACTAATTGTATCTTAACTAAATTTAAAAATCTTACCAACCCTTCTCATGTAGTTTGCCGTGCTATTCTATATTTTTATTTTTTATTTTGATGGAAGGAAAAAATAAAATATATAATAAAATTATTTACGCCGTTATTCAGCTCATCAGAGATATTTTATTCCTCTGCAACATCGAGAAGTTATGTAAATTCATTCAATATGGTTTTTATATAAAATAAAAAATAATTCTATTGAGGGCACGTAGGAATGGGTAGTGATTCGCTATGATATGTTATTCGCATTCATCTATTCATATTTTCGCCAAAGCCAGATTAAACCGATTTTTCTTTTCGTCACAAACTGTAATTGTAAGTAGTTTTGTGAGAACCTAAATAACAGGAAGAGTACATTACTGTGAGGAGAGTAAACTCAGTTTTGGCTTGAGAGAGATCGTATTTTTCTATTTATCGTTTCGAAATATTCCAATAAACTTTCCGAGGTGAACGGTAAAATATAAACTTGCTCTGAAAACTTTCATTAGATAAGTAATTATTGAATTATTATTGGTGGTCCAACATAACGTATTTATTTGTCCCCCAAGTAATTCGTTTCTTTAAACTTATTTTTTAAAGAAAAAAGTAAGTAAACTAAATATTAAAAAAAGAGATTGTTAAAAGTCCCACTTCATGGTGTTGTCGGCGCAACAAAATTGCAAAAACTTCTCGAGGGTTGGATATAATCAAATTTTAGTTTTGAGAACTTTGTCTACGGAGTTATGTTATATGTTCTGAAGATACGACATGAAAAGGAATTTCTTTGCAACAGGCAAATCATTAAATTTTATCGATGTTGAAATCAAACGTAGGTTCGCGCTCCGAGCTATTTGAAACTAGTGTTATATTCGCGACGGGTGCCGGTTCAAACAAAACTTGGCGCCCGTTCTTTATTTTTCCGAACTATGAATCACATGATAGCGTGACCTAGAGTTGTCTGAACATATCATTTTTTTCTGTTCCAAAAACTAAGCGAGTTCTTTAAGTTTCGGAACGTATTATATTCGTTCAAAAACCTAAATTTTGAATGTATTTATTACATATTGAGAGAATTTTGAGTTTTTATTTACGTACTTTTTATATTTAATAAGAAAACGAAAATTTAAGTAGTGACGATAATTACAAACTAATTTTGATGTCTTAAAGCCTCGTATTGTAAACCCGTCTTTTTTTTTTGTGTGCGATCAAAAATAAGAAGAGGGAACGTTTCTATTCGGCCATAGAGCTAAACTAGGTATAGATTTTCATCACGAGAAAAAGATGATCTCGCTGTTGATGGAAACATTCTTCCCTTTCCGCATCTGTGGCTAAGTTATTGACATTAAAAAATTGATATCTTTCTAAACTAAGCGAATGTTGTATGTTTTTGAGTGAACTAATGTTAGTAAAACAGCATTTTAAATTATCGAATAAAAAATGTTATTTATTTATAATCTTTTTTATTTCTTTCCAATAAAATTTTCATTTAAAAAGAAAACGAAAATTTAAGGAGGACAATTTAAAAAACAATTTGATGTCCCTAACGCTTATTGTAACACCGATGATACTGATTATTCTCATTCTTAACTCGAAATATTTCATAATTTTAATATTGATCACATATTTTTTCTTTAATTGTTTATGTTGTTTTGATCCTTAATTATTATTTTAAAAATACGAAGAATATTTTCCAGGAATCAAAATATATAAAAAAAGATCATAAATTCTCAATTAATAAAATATTATTTATCAATGTTCATAATATCCTGTTGTACAAGTTAAACCAATTGAAATTAGTATGAAAAGTTCTATCAGGATCACATATTTTGCATGGTGTGGCAAAAAAGAAGTTTGTGAGGATGTGATCGGATGTTAAACTTTTAACTTAATTTTCAACAAAATTGAAAATAGTTTCTAGGGAACTGAGTGATTCGACGTTAGGATAGAAAACGAAATCGAGCCCGATATGAAATGTGACGCTATAATACAAGGGTTAAGCGTCCCTGCTACATGGAAACGTCTTTACAAGAACGTAGTGTCGAAACATGAATATTTTAACTGGTAAGCTCTGCCCGAATCCGATGAGTACACGAGCCACAAAAAGAATCTACCTTCTCTCGGCTATATACTTAGTAACAGTAAACATGGCGTTTCGAAATTTGAATATACTCTCGGAGGTATAATATATATGATATGATATGATTCGACTGACTTAGTCATGAATATGAACAACTATAGCTTCTAGATAAAAAGTATTTTATTTTAAACCAGTAAATCAATGACAGAGTTTCTCTTCCCATGAGACTCAAAACTAGTTCGCGTGAGGTATCGCTGCACAATAATGTTAACATTAATCGAACACTAGTCGGCGACAATCGCTGGCCGCAATCAAACATAATTGAAAGCTAGTTTGCTCGCATCTGCCAATAACACATAATTGGAAACTAGGTGTTCGTCTGTAAGCTGCAATACAAAATTTGTAACTATGTCGCTCGCCTGCATTATAAACAAAATGAAAACTCTACGAGTTTTAATAACTATAAACAAAATATGGTTTACTTTTTACCAATATGAACGATGCTGTGCCCCCTCGCCATACTCAAGACAATCCCATAAGTGCCTTCGCCGACTATAACCTGGCCCCTTCGCCATAACGTGCCACCGCCAGTATCCGTGCCCTTCGCACATAATTCTGCCCTTTATCGCAATATGCCCACTTCGCGCATACTGTGCCTCTTCCCCATATCCGTGCCTCTCGCCAAGTAGCAACGTGCCTGGCTTCGCCATATGGGTGGTGTAGTATCGATGACTGTCTCGGATCTTTCGGGACCAGTTTCTGATATGGCATATGCCGACTTGTTTGGATCAGGATTAAGGTGTGGAATGGTGAAAACTCTCACATTTTTTTTCGAAAATAGATATTTGTCGCCATACTGGTGCCGCTTGTGTGTCGACTCCTTCGCCATACGTGTCCTATCGCGCATACGTGCCGGCATTCGCCCAATCACGTGCCCCTTGCAGCCAAATAAGCGTACCTGCGCTCTCTATACGTGGTCCTGTCGCTCATACGCCCCCGCCCATCAAACGTGCCCTTTCGCCCATTACGTGCACTTCGCCAACTGCCTCTTCGCCATACGTGCCCCTCTCGCCATACGTGCCTTCGCCATAGCGTGCCCCGTCGCCATACGGCCTCTTTCGCCATACGTGCCTCTATTCGCCATATCGTACTTCTCGGCCAATCTTTCCGCGTTTACTTATTGACAAGATAGGGTTGGAATGCGAAAACTTGTTTAAGTTTTTTCGAAGAAATATGATTTTTGCGCCATATTCGGCCCTTGCGCTCTATCGTCGTCCCGCTTCGTCCATAAAGGAACGTGCGCCCTCTCGCAAACTGCCCTTCGCAGGCATAGGACGTGCCACCTGCTCGCAATACGGATGCCTTCGCTTAATAAATCGTTTACGTGCCCGCTTCGCCATAGAGGCGTGCCCCTTCGCACATACCGTGCCGCCTTCGCCATGAGTGCCTCTTCGCCATATGTCAAGCGCTGCCCCGATATCGCCACATACGTGCCCCTTACGACAAATACGTGCCCTTCGCCATATCGTAACTTTTCTCCGCTTCTGACTGTTCGGACGTGAGTTGCTGTTAGAAAGTAGAATTAGCTTTTGCAATTAATCTATGTAGTAGTAGAAAAAACTGAGAAAATCTTCAATTTAGCAGATTGTTAATATATTTATTGAAAAGCTGAGATTTTTAGTCGGCCGTTCGTAGGCTTCGACGGGCATGCTTTTACGCGTTGGTGTTTGAAAGTATACGAGTTTGGCATTGTTGAATATATTTTGAAGCAAAGGAGCTTGAAAATCCACTAGAACTTTTGTAGCTAATTTTGAAATCTGTCTTGAGAAGAGAGATTTTCGTCCGGTAATAATCGTAGTCTTCACGCCAATGTGTTTTTCAGGCGTTTGATGTTTGAAGAAGTACAATTATACGCGACTTTATCTAAACCTCGAGCATTTATATTAGAGGTGATACAGTGCACAAAATAAAAGGGAGAGAGACATTTTTTTTGCAGCGAGTGTAACTAGTTTGTTGGAGTTTCAAATCAATATAAATATGAATATACTGGTTTATGAAAATCAAAAACTCGTATATTTATTCATCTTAGCTATGACTAAGGGTTCCGTTTGAAACCACCAAAAAGTTTATCGCTAGCAATTCCCTTGCATTATACGTTGTATACCTATCTATTTCAGTGATTTTTTAATTTTTTTATTTTTTATGAGGCCAAAAATAAAATAATAATATAGATGTTTATTATTGACGAAAATTTTAACCAACGATAAGTTATATTCCATATTCAGATGGAGAAGTTATGTTAAATCTCGAAGCGGGTTTTTATAAAAATTGACATAATATTCTATTCATGAAGATAATTATTCTATTCTCGTCATATTCGCAACCCAATTATAACCTTTTTTTTGTCACGAGACTGGGTAATTGTGAGCAACAAATTAAAGTGGGCGAAGCAGCTGACTCATTGATTGGAGGCGGGAGTAAAGCTGGGCTGTTTTTCAGGAGATCTCGTATCATTTCCCTATTTTCCGTATTCGAAATTTCAAGAACTTGGAATGGCACGTGAAATTAGAAGGATCAATTGGCTATTGAACACCTTTCATTAATGTAAATAAGAATTTGATTAATATAA
>JABUQX010015259.1:0-5000 GCA_015478945.1 Trachelipus rathkii
TTCACAAACTTCACCAATCCTCTCAAACCCTTTTCAGATTCGCCACACAAAGACCCAAATCATCCGCATATATTAGGTAGGGTACCTCCACTTTTTTCCATTTATCCATCATTCTTAACACCTTCCCCTGCCACCCCCGCCTTAACTCATAACCCCATCCATATAAAACTGAATATATATATATATATATATATATATATATATATATATATATATATATATATATATATATATATATATATATATATATATATATATATATATATATATATATTGTTATTGTATGGTAGTGAGACTATGGTCTGAAATAAGAAGTATAGATCTAAAGTTCAATGTGTTCAGATGGACAATCTAGGGCATGCTAGGTGTGAAAAGAATTAATAAAGGAGGAATGAACGTATTAGAGAGTTGTGTGGTGGAAGAAAGGGGTAAAATGAGAGAACAATGAAAGCAGCGTTGAGAGTATGGCTTTAGTCATGAGTGATGAATGAAAGTCTATTAAGGCGGGATGTATAGTGGAGAGTGTGTTAAACCGACTAGCTGGGAGACCGAAGAGAAAGTGGATTGAGTCGGTAAACGAATGTCAGAAGCTGAGAGAAATGTGGAGTTTGGTGAGGCGAGAATAAGGTGCATGATAGGAGAGAATGGCGGGGGCTTTGTATGGGGGCATGGTTGTGGCCCGCCAGAGGATGAACCCTTACATTGACGATTTAATATAGTGAGGGTCCGTCGCGTGGGTCCTATGATGCCTCCTTAGGTGGATTTTTCTGTCTGTGACGAGCTCACTAATTAATGGTACAGAGGGGGCGGTAAGGGTGGGCTTTTTTCGGCGTTTGTCATGTTCTCCTACTGCTTTTCTTTTCCGATGTCCGTCGCGCACCTTACTCAGTCTTGGGAAAAAAGGAATATGAAGAAAGAAAGAAAGATAGATATATATATAGTATAGTATATATATATATATATATATATATATATATATATATATATATATATATATATATATATATATATATATAATAATAATATATATATAGTATATATATATATATATATATATATATATATATATATATATATATATATATATATACGGTATATATATATATATATATATATATATATATATATATATATATATATATATATATATATATATATATATATATATATATATATATATATATATATATATATATGGAGGGTATAGTTCCAAGGGATTGGAGGAGAGGTAATAGTACCCTTGTATAAGGGTAAGGGAGAAAAGGGGAACTGCAGAAATTATAGGGGAATAAGTTTATTGAGTGTTGTAGGGAAGGTGCATATGCTGGTATTTTGGTCGAAAGAGGTGTCGAGTGACTGAGGGACTGATTGGTGGAAGGTTTGGCGTTTAGGGAGTGGTAGAGGATGTGTGGTCAAATTTTACATTGAAACAAATGAGTTTGTGTTTATATAAATAAGAACAAATTAATAGTTTCATGATTTTGCAACAGGCAAGTGATAGAAAGAATAAAGGCAGGCAGGTGTGTTAGTGATATATGGTGTTGGTGGTAGGCTCTGAATGGAATCAAAAGTATGTATGATGATAGTGAAGGGTGGAAGAATAAACAAGTCAATGGTATTTGGGTTTAGATTAATAGCGGGAGTGAGACAGGGTTGTGTTATGTCTCCTTGGTTATTCAATTTGTATATGGATGGGGTTAAGAAAGAATTTGAGGTGGGGATGGCAGGAAATGGTGTTAGAATGGTGAGAATGGAGTTGAGTGGAGGTGCCCTACCTATTATATGTGATGATTTGGTTCTGTGTGGTGAATCTGGAAGAGAGTTTGAGAGATTGATAGAGAGATTTGGTGGTGTGTGAAAGGAGGGGCTTGAAAGTAAACGTGGATAAGAGTAAGGTTATGGCTGTGAGGGAGGACAGTCCTCCGTTATGTTAGATTGTGAGCAGCTAGAACAAGTGTCTGAGTTTAAATATTTAGGTATATGTTGATGAGAAGGGAACGGAGACGATGCAGAGTGTAGTAGGAAAGTTGTGAATGGCAGGAAGGTACCGCAATTAAACTGTTGGTGAATGCAAAGGACTAAGTCTTGAGTGTGCTAGGTTCACATGAGGGTATGTTGTTACCTGTGTTATTGTATGGTAGTAGTGAGACTGGAATAAAAAGTATAGATCTAAAGTTCAATGTGTTCAGATGGACAATCTTAGGTGTGCTAGGTGTGAGAAGAATTGATAAAGAGAGGAATGAACGTTTTAGATAGGGTGTGTGAAGAAAGGGGTAAATGAGAGAATAAATGAAAGTATGTTGGTTTGTATCAAAGTGACAAACATAGCTGGTTAAGGGTTGGATGGTATATGCAAGTGAGTGCTGGTGAACCTGACCGAGTTGGAACTGAAGAGAAAGTGTGACTGAGTCGGTGAACGAATGTCTGAAGGAGAGAAATGAGTTTGGCAGAGGCGAATAAAAGTGTACGATAGTAGAGAATATGGGTTTTAGTGGGGGTAGGTTGTTGTGGCCCACCCGGCACATGCGGATGAACTCCTTCACTGATGATTTGCTCACAAAGTGAGGGTCTGTCGCGGTCCCATGATGCTCTAGGGGTGGATTTTCTGTCTGTGACGAGCTCACTAATTAATACTAGCAGAGGGGGCGGTAAGCCGCCTTCTTTTTCGATTGCTTGCCACGCCCACCGCTCTTCTTCCGATTAAAAAGAGCACCTACCCCAATCTTGGGGCAAAGAGGAAGGTGAAGAAAGAAGAGTGAATATATATATAGTATAGGTATAAAGAGATATATAATAATTGCACTATTTTCTAAATATTAAGACAGCAGCGCATATATATATATATATATATATATATATATAGTATATAGTATATTATATATATATATATATATATATATATATATAAAGATATATATATATATATATATATATATATATATATATATATATATATATATATATATATATATATATATATATATATATATATATATATATACGGTATAAAGAGTATATATAAGAGAGTATATATATATATTATATGTTATATATACATTATATATATATATATATATGTATATATATATATATATATATAGAAAGAATAAGATATATATATATATATATATATATATATATACAGATAGTAAAGTATGTTGATATATATATATATATATACATATATATAATAATGGGAAAGGTGTACCTAAATATTGAAACCCACCTTCCTAACTGAGACCTGATCTCCGGTCATAAATTTTAATTCTCCATCCTCTGGACAAAAATCACTCCGGTACAACACTAAAAATTACCGTTTATATGTAATAATATGTAATACGATATATCTTTGGTAATCAAAAGATCAACATTTCAAGCATCGCCTCAGAATAGTTGAAGCTAAATCATCAAAGCTTCTTAGTTTTTACTGTATCAGACATCCTAAGCCCCAAAATGTCTCTCTTCTCTCCACCCATACTAGTGCTAACTTATTCTTCTCATTGTTTTTCATTTTCAACCCAAATAAATATGTAACAAAACATTCGTTAATTTAGAAAATGGTTAAAAAATTGATAAGAATAAAAAACATAAAAAGATTTATCCATTCTATATTTATTTCTAACCGCAGAGTTTGGTAAATAGAAATTGAGAATGCATTCACTTATAACCCTACATTTTAATATATCCAACGAAACTAAACAAAAGTGGCGAATTATGTTGGGGGTTTGGTCATGTGTAGCTGAAGCAGAAATGAGTCCCTGTAAACTTCTATGGTCATCAAACTAGGCTACTATTTATTTTTATACAAAATTAAGGTCAGTTCCTTGACTAATGGTTGTAGCCTATGTTTCTGTTCCTTTTATCATTTAATAAATACAAACATTTAGGAACCCAAGATAAAAGTCAAACTTGAAATTGTGAGGCTACACTTTTTCATGCCAACTCACAAAGTTTACCCTACAAAAGCTGCTTCCAATTTAAAGTTAATTATTACAATAGTATTGTAAAATGTAATGGTAAATTCCTTTCTTTATCCCTCTCTTCTACCTCCCACAGATGTATGGTCGGGAAGTGTAACATGCACTGAAAATAGATATGGGCAAGAGTATGATGTTAAGTAGAAAGGAAAAGGTTCAACTATAAAGATTTACTCCATACTTTGCCATAGAGTTTTATCAGTCATGCACCACCATATTCCAGAAGACGTGATGAACCTCTCACTGTGGTATCTGCAAAGCTCATCGGAAGTCATCCTCAGACAGGCCCACAACAACACCCCATCACAAAACCACATATAAAAATCTTCTCGCCTCTGTCAAACCCACATTCCTCTCCTCTGGCTCAATCCATTTTTTCTTTGGTCTCCCAGCTGGGTCAATTCTGTAGTATATCTACACCATTATCTCACTTAACCAAACTGACTATCACCCATCTTTCCTATGACCAAACCATCTTAAAGCTTTCTGCTTTTCTCCATTTACGCCTTCTTTCTTTCACACCATGTCACGCCACAAAACGCTCATTTTCCTCTGCTTAAATCTTCTCACACTTAACATGCCCCTAAGATTGTCCAGAGTTTGAACAGATTGTACATTATATTAAACCTTATATTCCACCAATATATATTAACGCCGGTAAAATATAAACCATAAAAGTAAAAACCCTAGTGCACTCCAGGCTTAGTCCCTTTGTATTCAACAAAGATTTCCAATTGTACCAGCCACCTTCCTTTACTATTTCAACTTTCCTATTACACTTTGTATCATCTGCGTCTTTCTATCCAACGTGATATCATAATACAACCTAAGATATTTGTTCCACTCACCAACATCCAAATATGATTTATCTGTCGAGAGCCTGGTAACTCACCACCATCACCTTACTATTATACACATTTACTTTCAAACCCCTCCTATTACACACTCTGCCAACACCTCCAACCAATCCTCTCTTCCCTGCCTTGATTCCGCACATAAATTCAAATCATCAGTGTATACAAA
>JABUQX010015259.1:10000-12500 GCA_015478945.1 Trachelipus rathkii
CATCCATCTGTCATTTACTACCGTCAAGACAATAAGCTAATGCATAAAAGTTTTATGTAAATTTGAGTGCAACCAGCATAGGGTTGGGAAAGGAAAAAAACAAGCTCGTTTTTTTTCTGAAAAAAACGTTTTTTTTTCATGAAAAAAAAACAGCCTGAAAACAAGCAAAATTTGTTTTTTTCTATTTTTTTCAATTAAGTTGTGGAATTTACATGTTTGAACAATTATATATTATAAATTTTAGCAAATATGCTCTAATTTGGACATTTTTTGGTTCCAATTTCCAACAAGTTGGAAGCCCTTGAGTTTGTGTTCAAAACTTTTATGGGTTTTCCATATTTTTATTTTATATTCTGAATTTTGATATTCATAATATTTTGTTTGTGGCTTCATTAATGTTTTCTTACTCTGTTTCAGCTTTCAGTAACATTTTTATCATAATTATTTAATCGGAATTTAAGAAACAAATGCAAAAGTCTTGGTGAGGTATCGTACTTTATATGAAATAAAGTAGCAAAGGTCTCTAAGGAAATATTATTATAAATCTTTGTTGTGTGTAGACATTGCAAAACTAGTATTTATTGCTCATAATCTAGAACTAGGAAAATCTGAAAATTTGCCAACTGAGAGAGATGATTATGCAAGGCAGCTAAGTTTAAGAGTCCTGTTACTGCCCTCCTGCTCCTTCATACCACTTCTGGGTCATTCTCACACGATTCTTCATACGACTGAGATATCAGACCTATCAGTCATATCAAAATTAAATGTGGTTGATCACGCTGATCAGCCCAGTGATAATGAGCTTCACACGGTAGTCACAGCACAGTAGTCAGTACTGTAGTGACTGGGGTCTGGGGAGTGGGGGACTAGTGATTAGTGAATCAAATGTTGATATTCCAAAGCCAAATATTTAATTTAGTCATTCACTCATCCCTCCTCATTTACAATCTTGGTATAATTTTAATTTCAATATTTTTATTATTTCATTTGCAAGTCACTTTTGAGTTTTGTCATTCAGACTCATTCTATATAAATATATTATACATTAATATTTAAAAGTAAATTATAAATATGATTATATGATACAAATGTAAAATACATAGTTAAATTAGAAAGTAGAAGCCTACAAACAGAAGTCTGCAGGCTACAAGCTACTGTAAATTGTAACGAAAACAATTGATAAAATATAAGAGAAAGGTAGTTCAGCTATTTTATAAATCATAATGGAATATTTGTTTAATTTCAAGTATCCTTATTTAAAAAGAAAATATGTAAAAAATCATTAGCCTCTTTATATTTATAAAATACATTTAATGAAAAAACGAAAAAAACTGAAAACGAAAAACATGAAAAAAACGTTTTTTTTTTCATAAAAAAACACGATTTGAAAAAAACGGTTTTTTCCCAACCCTAAACCAGCATGATGTAATTGCAGTTCACCTTTTCCAAACGCACCTGGTAATTTTCTCAAATTGTCTCATAAAATCACCAAAATCTATCTTCAGTGATGGCTGTGCTGGCCAATACAAAAATAGCAAAAATGTTTTAAATCTTTCATATCACAAAGATGATTTAAAAGTTTATGCTGAATGGCACTTCTTTGCAACCAATCATGGAAAAGGGTCAAGTGATGGCATTGGTGGATCTGTAAAGAGGTTTACCTCCAGGGCAAGCCTTCAAAGAACTGGAAATGCAGAACTCAAATTGAATCCAAATGCACTCTATAACTTTGGAGTTAAGGCTCTTCCTTCCATCTCATTCAATTTCATGACTATAGATGATCATGAAAAACAGAAAAATGTTAGAGAAATGGTTATCACAGGCAAAAACTATTCCAGATAAATCCTTAAATTTATCCGCCAATTTAAATAAAATCATATATAATTAAATGCCAAATTTCTCTATATATGCATGCTATTCACATTACATAAAATAAATTAAATAAATTACAATGAAATTTTCAGGAACTCATCAGATCCAATCCATAAAAACCTATCTGTGGGACATGTTGAAGTACACCTGTATTCTTCACCTGAAAACTGAATAGAAAGTGCATCTATACCTCAAGGAAGCAATATTTCATTAACATCTTTAACAGATTATAGTATTGCTTCTTATGATGCACACTGGTGCCTTGACTTCATATAAGAGGTAAAATCGGATAATAATGAAGTCAACTTTAGCTTCCTGCACACTCATTCATATACCCCTCAAGATCAAAATATTTGATGCAACAAATATTTTAATAAGTGTAAGCCCAGTAACAAAAATTGAAAGAACCTATATAGTGACCAAGTCAGAACTAAAAAAAAAAAATAAAAGATACCAAAATAATTACAAGCTTTAATAAAAAACTCAAAAGTTAATATATTTAATTATTATTATATTTTAAATGTTGAGTATTAATTATTTGGATTAAAAAAAAATCTAAATATATACCATAGCATAAAATTGTATGCTATGAAAAATATTAACTTGTTTAATAATAAATGGTACACTT
>JABUQX010015259.1:20000-42500 GCA_015478945.1 Trachelipus rathkii
AAAGATGCGTAGGAATAAAAAATCGCAATGTGTTTACAAGAGTAAGAAGTTAAAGAAACTGTATAATAAACCATGATAGCATGTAGGTTAGTATTAGATTATTGTGCACAAGTTTGGGCCCCATATTTAAAGAAAGACTTAGATATGCTAGAGAGAGAGTACAAAATAGAGCAACAAGGATTTGATTTCTAGAGTTTGAAGAAGGTAAGAGCTATCGAGAAGGCTGGAGAGTTAGAAGAAAATAAAGATTACTCGAAGAAGTCAATTTCTCAAGAGGGGACATATACAGTCTACAAAATAATAAACTATTGATTAATACGAACTAATAAAATTCTCATAGTAGAGCATGGACAGGTGACCAGGCGTAATAAGAAAATTAAGAAGCCATCCTAATTAAGAATTAAAAAGAAGAATTAAGCATGCCATCTTGATGAGAGAGCATTCATTCAGTAATAGGGTTGTTAAATTTGGAATGGTTTTTGCGAACAGGAAGGTTGTGAGTGTAATATATGATATTGAACAACATTTAGAAGGACTGGATAGGTATATGGATGGTTTGAGTATCATAATATATTTTGACTATTGCAAATTGGTGGGTTTTTAGTTACTTTAGTTATCAAGGTTAATTGCATGTTACTATAATTATTAAAGCTGTAGTGTTTTAGCATGTATATACTTTAGATATAGTTTTTAGTTTCAGTTGTAGACTTTGTGTATAAGTTAGTTATCTACAAGCCCTAGGGTGTTTTGTGGATTTGCATGAGCATGTTTTAGACTTTGTGTATTCTGTATACGTATATTGATTGACAAGCCATAGGGTGCTTTGTGGATTTGCATGAGCATGTTGTTTGGTGATTGGTTCTGTTGGCTTGACTGGGACAGTCTCGATAGGCCCATGTGGCTTCTTCCTCTCTTTTTATTTATAATGTTCAAATGTAGATCCATGTTGTTAAGTTTAGGCCTAAGACATTGACGATCCATATAGGTTAGGATTCAGTTTAGGTCCCTGCTGGTTCAGGTTATATTAAGTTTTTTAGGTATACACATAGTAAATCTGTGTATACGGTACTTAACAAATCTTATCATAACCTGAAATAGGAGGGACCTAAACTGACCTAACCTAGATGGTTTGACTGCCCTTAAAAAAAAAAAATATGCATAATAAAAAAAAATGGGTGACGTCTCTAGGGGAAAAAAAGGCTACAGCCTCTCAATATTTAGAAAAATCCCATAGACTTTTCTTATACTCCAGCCTTCGTCTTATCACATTTAGAAGCGAACCTCACCAACCAATGGCATATGCCGTCCCTTCAGGATATGACGAACTAAAGGCAAGTGAACCACCTACGACGAGAACCCGTCACACCACATTGTGGTCACACTCTCCTTATTATCGCATTTTAAACCTTAGGGTCAGGGGCGTAACTAACGGCCCCGCAGACCCCGCGGTGCGGGGGGGCCCACGCAGGTAAAGGGCCCCATAATTTCGAAGAGCAAACAAACGAAATAATAAATTAAATATGAAAAATTACATAATTTACACAACATATATATATATATATATATATATATATATATATGAATATATATATATATATATATATATATATATAGAATATATATATATATATATATATTTAATGGTAGATATATACTAATATATATATATATAATATATATATATATATATATATATATATATTATATAATATATAATATATAAGTGTAAAAAGATGCATCTGCCCGACTATACAAGCCTAAAATTTGATGTTGAATTTGGGACAAGTAGGTAAAAAAAATATCCCAATATTTCACTTTCTCAAAACATTTGAATTTTTTGAAAAAGTGAAAATGATAATATTTGATCTACTCACCGATCAACATCAATTTTTAGGCTTGCATAGTCGGCCAGATGCATCTTTTACGTAGATAATTTTTTTGTATACTCAAAAGAAAAATTTTTAAAAAATAAAAAAAAAAAATTTTCTGGTAAAATTTGCTCCAACAACAAATCCAAAACTATTGCATATACAAAAAAATTATCTAAATAAAAAATTATCTCTCCTCCGACTACATAGTGCCTTGAAAATTTCATCCACTTAGCCCGAACAGGAAAAAAAAGTATCGCAATTTTTCATTTCAAAATCAAAAAAAAAGTGGGTTTGGAAATTGGACAACGTTGAGAACAAAACCCCCAAAAAAATCGAAAAAGCCTCTTTTATATTGTAGATAATGATCTATCTATGCATATTCAGTTGAAGTTATTCGAAAAAAATTCTGGAAGTTGATACGAAAAATGTCAAAAAACATGGGTTTTGAAAAATTGAAAATGAAAGAATGGACACAGTCACAGGAAAACACCGTTTTAGAGGGCACAAAAAAAACTACAGTTTGGTGTTTATAGGGTCAAAATCGGCTGAAAATTCCGAATTTTATGGTCCATTTTTATGGGGGGTGAAAATTGGGGCGGGCTTGCTTAAGAAAGAGTTGGCAACCTCCTAAGAAAAATTTGTTGGATTTTAATTAAAATGTAAACAAAGAACAAGCCGAAAACTTTTTAAAAAACAAAGATTAAGGTATAGATAACAAAAACATTAAATTGGAAAAATGTAGACAAGGATATGATGGAGGAGCAAATATTCAAGGAAAATATTCAGGACTTCAGGCTCGATATAGAAATTGTTCCAAATGCAGAATACATTCATTGGCAGCTCAT
Source organism: Trachelipus rathkii (assembly GCA_015478945.1). NCBI lineage: Eukaryota > Metazoa > Arthropoda > Malacostraca > Isopoda > Trachelipodidae > Trachelipus > Trachelipus rathkii. The sequence continues at coordinate 22,717 of JABUQX010015259.1, forward strand.
AATTTAAATTTAATTCTTAATGATTCTATAAAAGATATAATGGCTCTTCAAAAATTTTATGACAAACTAGAAAAAGTATATGTGTATTTCAGTTCTAGTACAGCTCAGTGGCAAGGAATTAACAGCTGTTGAACAAATAACTAATGCATCACAAAAACACTAAAAAATTGGGTCCAACTAGGTGGTCATCCAAGTATGATTCCTTTCTTAGCAATAAAAACAATTTCAAAGATTCACAATTGATTATCTCAAGTGATAGTTATGAGTAAGAAGTCAAGGAAGGAAAACGAAAGGCCCCTTGGTCTCAGGAAGCAGGTAAAAATTTCGAGGTTATTCTCTTGTCTTGTGTTTCAAAGTAAAGTATGGGAAAGCATCAATGTTGTCTCAAAAATATTGCAGTCCCAATACAGATCTTCAGAAAGCAACTTACCTATTGGGACAAGGCAAAATCAAACTTATGTGAGCTAAGGCACAAATTTGATGTAGTGAGAGAAACTACAGAGTTAGCACATCATTCGAACATTGAAGCAAAAATTACTTCCAGACGTCAAATACCGATTTAAAATTTTTTATTGATGAGCTTTTATCTTATGAAAGAATTGAAGACCCATTGAAAGCCTTTAGAATAAGGGTTTTCAATAATCTCTTGATATATTAAATGAAAAGATAACTAATGAACAGCATTAGCATGAACAATGTTAATGGGTTATTTTCATTTCTTGCTACTGCAGCAATAGCAGAGCTAACGAAAAGTGAAAAGTTGCAAAGAAAGGCTACAAAACTGGTAGAAAAATACGATTTGAATTTATCTGTCGATTTATGAACAATTAATCACCTTCAAAGCATTAATGCCTACAGAAGTGAAAATGATAAATATGGTAACTATTTAAAGATTTAGCAAATTTATTCGTAGAAGTAAACATCTGCTTAGCAAGTAGCTTACCAGACTTGTGTACAGCAGTTCACTTGTATTTGACGTTACCAGTAACATCTGCAACAGCTGAAAGGTCGTTTTCAAAGCTCAAGTTAATAAAAAACCTTTTTAAACGAACAATATGACACAAACAAGGCTAAGTGCATTAGCTTTATTAAGCATTGAAAATGAAACATGTCGCACTCTTGATCTGAAAGAAGTGATTAATAAATTCATGGCAATGAGCCAAAAACGTTTTGGAAACTATAAAGCATTCATCCTTTCGAATATTTTGACAAGCCGAGAACAGATATTTACGAAATTTTGTTAAGTTAAAATTTTGATTCTATAATTTGTTTATATATATATATAGATATATATATATATATATATATATATATATATATATATATATATTATATATATATATTATATATATATATATATATATATATATATATATATATATATTTATATATATATATATATATATATATATATATTTTGGAGGAGGGGAGGGGAAATTAGATATTTAAGTAAAAATAGTAATAATACATTTGGTAATGCAGAATGTAAAAGATGTTTTTTTGAGAATTTGATTAAATTTTTGTACAAAAAAGTGAAAAGTCTTTTAATTTTTTTTTTCCTTTTAAAGAACATTTATACTCATTTTTACATACTCTTTCCAAAAATGTCATTATTTATTTATGCAAATATTTAATTTATACAATAAAAAGTAGTACTATTTTTTTTTTTTTTTTTTTTTTTTTTTTTTTTTTTTTTTATCTGATAATAGCATATATATATATATATATATATAGATATATATATATATATATATATATATATATATTATATATATATATATATATATATATATTATATATATATTATATTATATATATATATATATATAATATATATATATATATATATATTGGTCCAAGGGGGGGGGCCCATTTCCACTTTGGCGGGGGGGCCCTATGACTCTTAGTTACGCCACTGCTTAGGGTAGTTATGTAGCTCCTAGTGCTAAGCTCAATGTGGGAAATATTACGTAACTATTGTTATTTAAACTATAAACTTTAATATACAAAAATGGAGCAAAAATTTTTGAAGTTTTTTTTAGCGATTCACATACATTTTAAATGTATAGCTGCGTTTTCCAGAAAGCCCGACGCAAGCCCCGTGTGCAAAATTGACTCGGAAACGCTTCGAATTGAAAAAAATTACATTAACCAATCAGAAACAGGAAATTTGAGTACCTGGAAACGGCCGAGCACGGCCCCGTCGGATCAGCTGACAATTTTAAACAATTGTAAACAATACTCTGAGATCTGGCTATTCAGTATGAAATTAAGATCTGATATATTTCAGTCTGGAACGCTTAATACTGAATAAGGGGAACTGAAAATATTTAAAAACGCCAGAAATTATAACACATGTTTTGTAAAGAAATTGTTTGTAAACAAAGTATCCTTTCCGCGGCCCCGCCCGTTTACTAATTCCCGAAATCGAGAATTTAACAACGGGTGCCTGACTGTGACGTTTACATGACGTAGACGGGCGCTGGAAACGATGCATGTGCGCCTGTGTGCCCGCCCGGGCTGCAGTCGGGTTTCTGGAACGCAGCTATATCTTCCATAAAATTTAAAAATGTTTTTTATGCTAGTTAAAAACATCACTTTTTGGCTTTATTTTCGTTCGTGTAGGGATGAAAAATGACCGTTTTCGTTTTTGTCATTGTGCTTACGCTCGGATAAGAAATGCTAATCCAGTTTTAGCACGAATTTGATGCATAAACGAACGTTTGTTTACATATATTTTGATCGGCTGTTGTGATGGGCACCTGGTTTTGGAATAAGCGAAGAAAATAAAAAAAAAAAACAGAATGGTTTTATATTACAAATTAATTGATCTAACACTATTTGTGATGGAGGTTTATGTGGAAGAAATTAGATTTAAAGCTGCTTTTCTTTTATTAAACTTATAAATTCAAACGGACCTCTACGCCCGCCATCTTTTTGTTTACATTTTTTTCATAAGGGGCAAGATCCAATTTTGGGCCTATTTTGGACCCCATTTTCAGCCCCACCTTTAAAATGGACATAAATTCGGATTTTCAGCGATTTAACTATATAAACACCAAAATGTGTGGCTTTTTTGCCCTCTAAAACGTGGTTTCCGGTGTTTTTCTGTGTATGTAGTCATTCTTTCAGAATGTTCAAATTTTTCAAAACCCCAGTTTACATTTCCCTTATCAACTTTCAGAATTTTTTAAGAAATGACTTCAAACTTGAAATATGCCTAGATAGGTCCATTACCTACAAAAGTACAAAAGTAGCTTTTTTCGAATTTTTGAGTTGTGCTCAGCGTTGTCCAATTTCCAAACCCACTTTTTTTTGAATTTTGAAATAAAAAATTGCGATATTTTTGTTCATTCTTGTCCGATCAACATCAAATTTTCAAGGCATCTGTAGTGAGGAGTTGCACATTTCTACTAGATAATTTCTGTATTATGCATAGGTTTGGATATGTTTATGAACAAAATTTTAAAAAGAAAAAATATTTTGAATTTTAAAAAAATTGTTTATAAAAGTACAGTATTATATTTAAGTAAAAAGGATGCATCTTGCCCGACTATACAAGCCCTGAATATTTGATGTTGATCGGACAAGAATAAAAAAAAAAATTATCGCAATTTTCATTTCAAAATCCAAAAAAAAGTGGGTTTGGAAATTGGACAACGCTGAGCACAAAACTCAAAATCGAAAAAGTACTTCTGAACTATTTTAGATAATGGACATCTATGCATATTTCAAATTTGAAGTCATTTCTAAAAAATTCTGGTACGTGACGTGTAAGGAAAATGTCAAGAACATGGTTTCAAAATTTAAATAGTCTTAATGTCTTACAAAAGGCAGAAAAAACACCGAAGAGAAAGGTTTTAGAAAGCAAAGAAAAAAGCCCACATTTTGGTGTTTAATAAGTTGAAATCGTGAAAATTCGAATTTTATGTCCATTTTTAGGTGGGGCTGAAAATGGGGCTCAGCCAGAGCCCAAAAGCCCAAAATTGGATCTTGCCCTAAATTTAGCAGTTTTCGTTTTTGCATTTGTGCTAAAAAAAATGCTTAAATTTTCGTTCGCTTTTGTCAAACTTAGCGCAAAATCGTAAAAAAAATGCTCATCAAACTTAAGGAATTTCCTTAATTTTGTAAGGTTGCTATTTTATAAACAAATTTATTCTATATTACACAGAATTAGAGAAATCTTTACGTTTGGTGAACATTTTTTTACGATTTTGAGCTAAGTTTGACAAAAACGAGCGAAAACTTAAGCATTTTTTTTTAGCACAAATGCATTATAATAATTAATTAATTAATAATAATTAATAATTAATTCATAATAAAAATTATTTAATAATAATAATAATTAATAATTAATAATTAATTAAAATAATAATTAATTATAATAATTAATTTAATAATAATAATAATTTTAAATAATAATAATAATTAAATATAATAATATATAATAATAATAATTATTTAATAATAATAATTAATTAATAATAATAATTAATTAATAATAATAATTAAATAATAATAATAATTAAATAATAATAATAATTAAATAATAATAATAAATAAACAATAATAATAATAATTAAATAATAATAATAATAATAATTAAATAATAATAATAATAATAATAATTAAATAATAATAATTAATAATTAAATAATAATATTAATAATAATTAAATAATAATAATAATAATTAATAATAATAATAACTAAATAATATAATATAATTAATAATAATAATAATAATTAAATAATAATAAAAATAATAAGTTAAATAATAATAATAATAATTAAAATAATATAATAATAAATGAATAATAATAATAATTAAATATAATAATAAAAGAAATTAATAATAATTATTAAAATTAGACAATGAAAATCTCTTACTATGCTGATAAAAAATAATAATAATAATTATTAAAATAATAATAATAATAATAATAATAATAATAATAATAATAATAATAATATAATAATAATAATATAATAATAATAATAATAAAATAATAATAATAATAATAATTAAATAATAATAATAATAATAATAATAATAATATAAGTAATAATTAAATAATAAAATAATAAGTAACTTAATTAATATCTCAAGATTTACTCGTAAAAATAATAATTAAATAATGATAATAAATAATAATAATAATAATTAAATAATAATAATAATGTAAATAATAATAATAATTAAATAATAATAATAATTAATAATAATTAATGAAATAATTAAATAATAAAAAAAAAAAAATATAATAAATAATAAAAATATTAAATTAAAAAATTAAAAAAATAGATAAATATACTAAAAAGTGAATAATAAATGATAAATAATAAATAATAAATAATAAATAATAAATAATAATAATTAATAATAATAATAATAATAATAATAATGATAATAATAATAATAAAAAAAAATAGTACAATAAATAATAATAATAATGAAAACCAATGATAATAATAATAATAATAATAATAATAATAATAATAATAATAATTAATAATAAATAATAATAAATAATAATAATAAAATAATAATTCAATAATAATAATAATAATAATATAATAATATATAATATAATAAGTATAATTAGAAATTATTATTATTATAATATAATTATTATAATTATAATTATTATAATTTAATATTATTATTAAAAATTATTATAATTAAATTATTATAATTTATAATTATTATAGTCATAACAAATTAATTATAATTATTATAATTATAATTATTATTATTCAAATAATTATAATTATAATTATATAATTATAATTATTATAATTATAATTAGTATAATTATAATTATTATATTATATAATAATAATATAATAATGTAGCAAAAAAATAAATTTGGGAACTTTGCATGACAAAAAAAAAGTTAATAAGTTATTATTATAAAGTTAATTATTATAAAATTAATTAAATTATTATTATTCTTAATAATAATTATAATTATAAGTAATTATTATTAATTCTATATAACAATTATATTAATAATAATAATAATAATAATTATTATTATTATTATTATTTTATTATTATTATTATTATTATATTATTATATTAAAATATGATTATTATTATTATTATTATAATAATCCAATCTTCTCATCGTTTTTATTATTAAATATTTATTATTATAATAATTATTATTAGTAATAAGTCTGATAATAATTTTATTATTAATATTATTATAATATTAGTATTACAGTTAGATAATGAAAAGTATTTTTTCATAATTATTATTATAATAAGCTTTAATGGTAATTATTGATTATGTTTAAGAATACTCCTCAAACCACTTGTAGAATACTTGTTATAATACGTAGTATAATAATGTAATAATTATTATAATAATTTTATAATAATTAAGATAATTATAATATTATTATAATTATTATAATAATTAGTATTAATAATTATTATAATAATTAATTATAATTATTATAAATTATTAATATTTATTATAATTAAAATAATATTAAAATAATTAAAATAATTAAAATAATAATTAAAATAATAATTATTATAATTATAATTATTATAACTATAATTATTATAGTTATAATTATTATAATTATAATTATTAATAAATTAATTATAATATGATATTATGATTATGATAATAAGTATTATAATTATTATAATTATTAATTATTATAATTATAATAATTATAATATAATAATAAAATTATTTAATTTTATTATAATTATTATTATAACTATATTATAATTATTATTATAATTATTATTAGTGATAAACTTTTACAGAGAGCCAGATTGTTCGTTACTAGAACATAAGAAATATAGGGACAGTAAGAAGTCACATGGACCTATCGAGACTGTCCCAGTCAACCCACTAACCAAACATGCTCTTATGCAAATCCACAAAGCACCCTAGGGCTTTCAAATTCTGTGACTAAAATCCACCAATTTGTCTTAGTAAAAAAAAAAATGATATATGATACCCAAACCATCCACATGCCTTAATAATTAAGTTATGGTCACCACATGCAGTATAACATTTAAACTACTGATAACTAAAAAACCAGGCCAATTTGGTTTCGTCCTAAATAGACTGTATATCCCAACCCATCCATATACCTATCCAACCTTTTCTTAAATGTTGCAATCGTCACACTCAAAACCTCCTGTGGCAAACCCATTCCAAAATTTAAACAACCCATTGCTAATGAATGCTTTGCTTCTTAATTTTTTGGTTTTGCTCCCTGTCTCCCGTCCGTGCTCTTACTAGAAAAATATTTGGTCTCGTGTATTATCAATAGATGTAAACATTTTGTATAGACTTGTATCATGTCCCCTCTGAGAAATCGCCTTTCTTACAGAAAACATTCTAAACTCCTTCAGCCTCTCCTCATAGCTCTTACCCTCAAACCCAGAAATCATCCTTGTTGCTCTACGTTGCACTCTCTCTAGAATATCTAAGTCTTTCTTAAATAAGAGCGCCAAACTTGGCACAATACGCTATATTGCGTTTAACATAGCTATTATTAGTTTACTATTACTTCCTTACTCTTGTAAACAACATTGCGATGTATTATGCCCACCATCTTATTAGCTTTATTTCTAGCTTCCAACCACTGATTAGCTATTTCAAATTACTGCTTATAATCACATCTAAATCTTTTTTCTTGGTCCACAGACTCAAGCCAATTCCCCATTCATATCGTAGTTAAAACTTTTATTTGAGTAACCTAGGTGAAGAACCTTACACTTTACTATTAAAAATTCATTTGCCACTTATCTGCCCACCCAAGAAGTTTATCAAGATCATTTTGAATCTTTATACATCCTTCACTATTCCTAACTGAGGTGGCCACTTTGGTATCCTCGGCAAACTTAGAAACCTTGCATTTAAGTCCCTGGTCTAAATCATTTTTATATATGAGGAACAATATAGTGGGCCCCAGCACTGAACCCTGTGGACACCACTCTTCACATTCCCATGATGACTTATTGCCATTACCACTCTTTAATCCAACCATGTACCACTTCACCCATTCCACATTGCAATATCTTCATCAGCCTTATGTGGGGAACCTTATCAAAAGCTTTGCTAAAGTCTAAATATATAATATCAACTGGATCTCCTTCGGTCAATGCTGTCAGTAATAAATTCTGAAAGGTTTGTCCGACATGACCTACCTTTTCTGAAACCGTGCTAGGAGTCATACAATACCTTGTTTTCTTCTAAATATTTCTCTATATAAACTTCGAAAAAATGCAATGCTGCAAAATATATAAAATTCACTGGAATGTTTTTAAATTCTTTACACCACCAGCGAATTTTAGCTCTTAATAAATTTTTTTACATCAGACATTGCTCAATAGGACCGTTAAACTTTTCTTCTCCAAGGGACGAAAATTGCATCGGAAGAAACCAAGATATTAAAGATTCGTCATGGTCTTTCTTGAAATACATGGAACAAGTAACTTGAGTTTCTTGGAATCTCCTGTTCATGCTAAAAGTTTTAGAATCCAAAGTTGGGACAAATATACAAGAGTCACAAACTAACTTAGTAGTAGTTTCGGACAAATCAGCGTATGAGGAAGCTATAAAAGTGAGGGTGAAAGAGAAAATCAAGACAAGACAGCAGGAGAAGCTTGAAAACACGGAACTTAGTAAATTAGATGACGCTGAAGGGCTTCAAAGTTAGACAAAGACAATAAATTAAAATCAATTCCTGAGACATTGAATACAGAAATTATAAAGCAGAGTTTGAAGTTTTTAAGGAACAATGATGGCAGCATCTTTTACCGACAAGTAACAGCTCACTGAATAAAAAGAAATTGGGACATGGTCGTTGTTTTGAAAAAGTGATTTGACAAAGGTTGGGGGTTTTCTTTAAATTATTTTGTATCCATCGTTCCCTCTTTTCCAACTCGTACCACCAATCCCTATCGGAACAGAGTCTATCCAAACACTGCAACTGTTTAAAGCACTTTATCACTCTCATTAAAAGAAATGGGGGGGGGGTAAAGATAAAACTCCTTGTTTTTGAAGCAAATCTTTCACGGATTGAAAATGAAAAGCAGAAGTGGTGTGTATCTTGACGAAAATTCTTAAATCATAAAACTACTTGCGTATGAAGGTCAGGGTCCAATTTGAGCTTAAGGAGACCCCATTTTAACCCCACCTTAAAATGGACATTCTTAATTTTCAGCCAATCTTGATGAAGTTAAAGGCAAACAGCAGCTTTTTCTGACCTCTAAAACGTCGTTTTCGAGTGATTACTCTTTATTTGCATTTTTCGAAAACCTATGTGTTTTGAAATATCGTTTCAAAATCTACAAATTTTCGAAATGACTTCAAAACTTAAACTATACATAGAAGGGTCCATTACCCACAAAATGTAAAATTATAATTATGTTTTTTGACCCCAGATCTTGGCACTGGTCGAATTTCAAACCCTACTTTTTTGGTTTAAAAATGAAAAATTACGATAATTTTTTTTTTTCTGGCAATGCTATCCGGATGAAAATTTAAAATCTGATAATTTGGTTGCTATTGGGGAAGGGGGGGCATTTTATTATTTACGCTTAAACCTCCTTAAATATTTTAATTTTTGTTAAGCTTCCTCTAAAATACTGGAGAAACTAGTAAAAATAAAATATCCCGTTGAAATATTTGTTCGGAATAAAAAAAAAAAATTTTAACTTTTTTTTTTTTAAATTAGAGCCTTGTGTTTAACCATCATTCTACATCAATTTTAATTAAACTTTTGAGGAATAAAAGAACTTGCCTATATGTAATTCTAAATTTTTTTTTAATAAAAATCTGGTTTTGGCGAATTTCTAATGGTATAAATTACTAAAAAGTTTTTTATTTTCCAAAAAAACAAATTATTATTAGTCCAATTTTTTATGAAAGTTTAAAGTATATATAATTCAACAAAAACACTTATTTTAAAATTTTTGTCGTATACACAACGGTTTGTTCAATACCTAGTCGTGCCCATTTTGATTACTTGGCAGATACCCTTTGTCGAAAAAATTAAACAGATTCATCACAAGGAATTTTTCATGGGCCCAAAAAAGTTAGAGGTTATAAATTGAAAGTAACTTTTTACATCGATCGGAACTATATGAAGTTTTTAGGGCTTGTAAAATTGGGAGATGCATTACGCGTTTTTTTTTTTTTTTTTTTTTTTTTTTTTTTTTTTTTTGCATACAGACTAATTTGCGGCCGTTCTAATTTATCAATAAGAAACAGCAAAACGGTTGTATATTCAAAAAATGGCTTTAAATAAAAGACTTATCTCCTCCTAATTAATTTTACAAGGTCCAAAAATTTCATTTAGATCTAATGGGAAATAAACGTTATCGACAAGTCATCCTACATTTTTTATTGGTCCAACCAAATTGGACATTGTTCGGAATTGGTTAGATAATTTCATTGCATAGGATTCTAGTTAATAGTTTCCATCTACTTAGTTCTATCTTAGTTATTTCGATAAAGGGTTTTTAATCTTTCAAAAATGTTAAAAACAGTTATTTTATCGAGTATAAAATGAGAAGTATGAGATAAAAAAAAAAAAAAAAAACAACAACGTTTAACGATTAACAAGCCGAATTTTTCTTTTTTCGGTCAAACTGAATGTAAATTAAGGTATGTTTGTGCATTTATTAAAAAAAAAAAAAGACGAAATAAAATTAGGATCTTACCTTATGTAGTATTTAATAAGCGTTTTCAAACTATTCATTTTTTTTATTAAAAACAATCATATGTAGAAATTTTTAGAATAAAAGAAAATTGGCACATACAAGTTTTTTGTTTTAATCAAAGTTGGCCCAAAACTCTTTGGCTCCTCAAAGAAAAGTGATGTTAAAAAAAAAGATTCCGTAAATTATTATTTTAATTTTAAGATATGAACTTTACATTCATTATTTGAAGCATCAACTCTTAAAAACTATCATTGCGAGAAATGAAATGTTATAAAATTAAGGCCAATAATTTTTAAAAGAAATCATGCATTTATTGTAGGGAAAATATAAAGTTATTCTTGCTTGAAGATCGATTCCTTGTAATATCTCATTTCATTAATAAATTCTTTGACGTTGTCTATAGCTCTTTCTCCTGTCTTCGATGGTCGATAATTGGCATATTTTTCTGGATACCACAATCTAAATAAATTAAAAGAGAGTGAAGATTAAGCTTTTATTCCAGCCATCATGAACCTAGTAAAATTTAAAACACTATCCAATGCAGAAATTAAAAATTCCTACCTGCACATTTCCCGCAATGTTGATAGGTCTAAATCTTTGTGGTGAAAGTAGTCCAAAACCATGGGCATATATTTTTTTAAGAACTTCAGACCATGCTCCGAAGCAGAAACCACATAAATTTTACCTGTAGCAAACACGTTTTAATTTAAGCAAATCAATACGAAATCAGGAGTATCAAATTTCGTGAATTAGAATAAGAAATATATAAACCACTACCGAATGTTATCTTTCACTTTAGAGATTAAACTTCTAGTAATTTTTCCATTGAAGGGCGTCACCTAAGATATCAATGATAATATAGATATAATTAAAATAATAGTACCTCAATTCAATGTTAAAATGTTATATTTTTCGGACCATCTTGTGTGTGTGTGTGTACTTTTCACAGCAAAAGTTGCAGACAAAACTTTAAACAAATTTAATGTCTTCGTACGTAGCAAAAGTTTATTTTTATTATCAAGTATTTTTAGCACTTATCGTGGCAAAATGTTTGATGGAAAAAGCCTAATATTGGTTATAAAAATTATTTAATTGCGCTATGTCCGAAAATGCCATAAAGGGCACGATTCCAATTAAAAAGAAATTTGTTATGAACCAATCATCACGTTTCTTACATTTCGACGAAGGAAAATAAAGGCGTGGCTTTCTTTCAAAAACAGCCGTTGGAAATTAAGTTTTGAAGAGCATGCACGCAATTTGCCCGATAATTTTCCTATATGACCTACTATATGCTAATATAAACATGTGAATATTTACAAAAACAATGCATTTTAACCGATAAGAAAAAATAAATCGAACCATATTTAGATTTTCAAAAGTATTTTAAGCAAATTTCTAAACTTACCATTTAAGGAAATTAGAATTGCAGTGTATTTGGGGACGCCATGAAACCCCCCTCCCCCGCTATTGTTCAAAGCGTTTAAATTTACAGAAATTACTGAATATGTATTAGACATACATATTTAAATATTCATTTGAGAATTTTAAAAGCAAACTAAGTTTGATCATAATAGCACTTCAATATCATAAATTACATTCACAAACGTTGCGTTTCATTAAAACTCAACACTAAATAGTCTTCCAAAATCCGCAGTATATCAGAGATAAGAGGTGACACCTTTAACAGAAAAATGGGTATATATTATATATATATATATATATATTATATATATATATATATATATATTATATATATATATATATAACATACAATATATATTATAATATATATATATATATATATATATATAGTAGATATATGACCCTATAATTATAATATATAATATAATATTACCCTCCCTCCATAGTATATAGGCTCCCAACATGTTCTAGAACGTGTTGTCGCACTACGAAACGGATACTAATCATTTTTGGAAAATATACGAATCATTTTAGGAAAAAAACAAATTAAAATATATAATGATTAAAAAAGAGTAAAAGGTTAGTTGATATAGTATATTTTTTCGCTTCGCACTAAGACGAACAAAAATTAGGCTTATGGCAATTTATTTCTTTTAAATTGACTTATGTAACTAAAGTTTGTTAAAGCAAATTTAGGTGAAATTTGGTTTTTAAAGCCACAAACTAATATCTCAAAACCATCACTACAAGTAGATACAAGAGAAAAAAAAATACATTGCTGGAATTGCTGGTCCAATTTTAGTGCGGAAAATGTAAAAAAAAAATACATAAAAAAAAAAAAAAATAAAAAAATATATCTCAAAACAAAACTACATAGCTACAGCGAAAAGGAATACATTTTGGGAATCCTGGTAAAAATTTTTTGCGGAGGAATCCTGGTAAAAAAAATAAAAAAAAAATAAAAAAAATTTATTGTTAACAATTATAGTAATATGATTAGAGAGCCTATTTAGAGACCGTTTATTGGTTTACTCGTTAAAATAATAGACTTTCTATTAAATTTTGCTCTTTTTTTTTTTTACTAAAGAATACCCCTATAAGCGCGTTATGCTTATTCACCGTGCAACCATGGCAGGAGCGGGGTGCTCTCGCGCCTTCCGGCGGAAACACGTCGGGTAGAATGAATTCCCCACACATACACAAGAGGAGGGGTCTCCGGACACACACACCTCTCGCTCTCTCGGGTCGTGTCGCGGCCCGCCCCTCCCCTACTGGCCGGCTATTAGAAACGTCCTCCGCCTGGTGCTTCACCCGTCAGCTCGTGCACACAGCCGCTACGTTGCCGATAAATACCTATATTATTAATATATATATGTATCGCTATTTCACATCATCAATATATAATATTATATATCTTTCAGAGTGAGTGAGCGCTCCTCTACCGTATCCTTAATAACTAGGTATATTCATACTATATATTAATACTATACTATCCCTAATAACCTTGGATATCTGGTTAGTAGATTATTATACCAAACTTATTATCTCCGCGCGTGGATGCCGATATAAGAGCAATAGCCAAAATATTTTATTTCTATTTAATTTTTTTTTTATACATTTTCCTAACACTATAAAAGATATATGTTACTCTGATTCCAAAAACTTATTCCTTTTCGCTATGTAGCTATTGGTTAAGTAATTTTAAGTCTAATGGATCCTTTTGAGACTAGTTATGTGGTATTTTATATATAACATACTCTCCCTCAGATATCGACCATCTTTAAAATTGAGTAGTTAATTTATTTAATATTATTTAATATATTATATTTATAATATTAGTGTTATTGTTATTATTTAATATTATTATTTATACTTATATTTTTACTTATATTAATTATATTATTATATTATATTATTATTATTATATATAATATTTAATTATATATATATATATATTATCATTCATTTAATATATCATATATTTATCTATAGATATTCATTTCTAGATATACATAAATATACCTAACACTTTATATATATATTAATTAATTTAATTATATATATACCATTACCTCATTACTCTAATTATAATTTATTTAATTTATATTATATAATTATTATATTATTATATTTATTATATTATTTATATATAATTGAGAGCTTATTATTATATAATAATATTATATATTTAATTTTTATAATATTATCAAGTTTGAAATGCTCATTTTATCTAGTAAAATATTTATTTTTGCTTTTTTTCTATGTGAGAAAATTTTTACAATATAAAATAAATATTAATTGTAAAAAAATTAAATTGTAACAAATTATTTAATTTTCTATTTTACTTATTACTTTCTGTGTGCAGTATATTACGTTCTATGACTCAACTTTTCAATTTTATTTATTAATTTTAATATAATATTTTTTTGATTTCTTTATTATTTTTTATTTTTAATATATTTTTTTATTTTATAAAATTTTATTATTATTAATTATTTTTAGTTCTTAATCTCATATATTATATAATGAGTGAGTGTTAATATATTATATAATTAATTATCAGATTGTTACAAACTCTTTAATTCTCTCTCGTGTGGTGAGTAATTCTAATTTCATATCTTCCTCTCTAATATCAATTTACATATCTTATTATTATTATATTTCTTATATAATTAATATAACTTCCGTCTCATAGTACTAATTTCATTTCCTAGAAAATTACAAATCTCATTTTAATAATTTATTTATTATTTATATATCTTATTATATTATATATATTATATTTATCTAATTCGTTATTATTCTTCTGATTAATTACATCTATTTCAAATCATGAATACTTAATTATTTACTATTATAAAGCTATATATATGTGCATAATATGCTTAATATTTATATTTTTAAGTTTAGAATACTAATTATTATATAATTGAATGCATTAACGATAATATTATGAGAGTGAGTTTGTATTTACAATATTTCCTAAAAATTAATATTATCACAAATATATTATTATTATATTAGTACTCTATTCCCCATTCATTTTAATAAGTCTCAATCTCTCCTCATTTAATTATATATTATTATATATTATTTAATTATTATTTATATATTATATTATTAATTTATATTAATTGTATTGTATTACTTTTTCTAACATGACCATATTATATATATATAATCTATCGAAGATACATTTCCAGTATCTTTCTCTATCTCTCTCATTTCTCTCTCTCTCTTCTCTCTCTCTTTCTCTTCGTCTCTCTCTCTCATTCTTCTCTCATCTTCTCTCTCTCTCTCTCTCTCATCTTCTCTCTCTCTCTCATTTCTCTTTCATTCTCTCTATCTCTCTTCTGCTCTCTCCTCTCTCCTTTCTCTCTCTCTCTCTACTTCTTCCATTTCTCTCTCTCTCTCTACTTTCTCTTACTTCTCTTTTCTCATTCTCATCTCTCATTTCTTAGATTATCTATACTTCATCTTCTCATCTTCTCTCTCTCTCTACTCTTCTCGTCTCTTCTCTCTCTCGCATTTCATCATTCTCATTCTCTCTTTATATTTACTCTTCTCTCTCTCTCTAATTTATATTATTCATATTTTATTAATATTATTTTATTATATATTTTATATATATTTATAATTTTATTATTTAATTATATATTATATTATATTATTTTTTTTAATAATATATATTTAATTATTATATTATAAATATATTAATTATAATATATTAATTAATTATTAATATATATTTATTTTTATTATTATATTTAATTATATATTATTATATTATTATATTATATATTATAATTATATATATTTATTAATATAATAATATTAAAATACTTTGAGTTATTGCAATAGTTTTATTTAATCAAATGTTTATTCATTTTATATAATGTAAGATTATATTATGGTATGATTAACTTAGTAAGTATTAACTTATTTTTATCGTTTTTATTCAATATTCTTAAGTATTTTATTTATTGCATAATTTATTGTTGATTAAGTTATGTATCATATTGTGCTTGATATTAAAAATTTTTATTATATATGATTTCTGTACATGTAGTATTTATAATAACACATATACATGAAAATACTTATTATAGTGTGTATAAACAATTTTATACTCTATGAATCCCTTCACAAACTATTAAACAACATTGACATCTGCTTACTCCCTTCTCGACTTGTTTTTGAGCACTAACAGCCTATCATCTCTAGAATTTAATTATATCGCGACTTTTATTTAGCGTATATTTTCATTTTGACCGAAAAAATCATCTTCATTACATTTTTATTTTTGTTTCAAATTTTCTTTTTATCCTTTTATGATGTATGTATTATTTATTATTATTATTTAATTATATTCATTTATTTGTATTTATTTTATGTATATATTATAAATTTTTGTATTATAATTTTTATAAATTCATTTAATCAATTTATGATATTTATATATTATTGTGACTAATAAAGATCATAATTCGATTCTCTTAATCTTATTACTTTCATGAACTCATGAGTCATAAATCCCAGTGTGTTAGGGAATTCGACTCTTCATTATTTTTATATTATAAATTTACATTATTATCTCTTTTAATTATAATTATTACTAATTTAATTATAAACAATTTATATTTAACTTAATATAAATTTATAATTAATTAATTATTATTTTAATAATATTATTAATTTATTATTATTTTATATTAATATAATTATATTATTATAATTAATTTAATTTTAAATTATTTTAAATTTAATTTAATTATTAAATAATATTATATATTTAATTATTATTATTATAATTATTTTCTTTATTATATTATTTAATTTTATATTTATTAATTATATTTTAATTTATTAATATTTCATATATTATATACTATATATATATATATATATATATAATATATATATATATTATATATATATATATATATATATATATATAGTATATTATATATATATATATATATATATATATATATAATATTATATAAAATATACTGAAAACCCCAGTTTTTTATTTTTTTAAATATAAACTATATATACTATATATATATATATATATATATATATAATATATATATATATATTATTATATAATATATATATATATAATATCAGTGGCGGCTCATGGTCAAAATTCTTGAGTAGACAAATCAAAATTAATCATATATATATTATAATATATATATATATATATAATATATATATATATATATATTATAGTATATATATATATATATATATATTACTATATATATATATATATATATATATATATTAGCGACAATGCAAGAGAATGAATGGTTTCATATATGAATCACTCACTGTATTGCACAAATTCTAAATTTGAATTTCAATTGGCCTACAACACTCGAAAAGAATTTAGTTAATATTTAATGAAACTTAAATCGAATACGATTCCAAATTCCCGTACTTTATAAAACTAACAGCTCAATTTTATTAAAAACACACAAAATCAGTAATAAATTAATATAATAAATAATTTGAAAAGCGTATTATTACTAACTCCAACTCCACACAAAATCATTCCCTTTAATAACATGAAAATGGAGCTACTGGTCTGCAGAGGAAAGCTACAAAGTAGCCGAGGAAGGTTCTGACCTCAGCGCGTTTTCTTCACCTCTGGTTGAGGGCATGATTTTAAGTGGAAAATATGAATTAAATAAGTCGGTATAAGAGATGATCAAATTAGCATAAAATTATTAATTAGATAATTATTATAATTATGTTGATAATGATATTATTATTTCTGCTAACAGGTAATTTAAATGGGATTAATTTAAAAAAAAAAATGACTTGCTACTGAGTCCTCAGGCACATCCAAAGTTGCCTACCTAGAGAATAAGGAAACTATTTTTTTGACTCAAACTCAGAAGTAACAATTGCCACCGATCGCTATTATTAAAAAAGGAATCGAGTAGAGAGGCCGCTCAACAGGTTGCCTTCGAACGAAATTATATATAGGCCCTATATATAAATATATATATATATATATTATATATATATATATATATATATATATATTATAATATATATATTATATATATCTTTTATATTATTTTTTAAACAAAATATTTTAATTATATACTATGGCGTAGGCAGGATTTCATTTTGGGGGGGGGCAAAAGTTGAGTGATATATAATATAAGCCTAATATATATATAAATAATATTATATATATAATATATATATATATATATATATATATATATATATTATATATATATATATATATATATATATATATTTTAAGCAGGAAAGTACCAAAATGCTACGACATACTGAGAGTTCCAGCGGAGAATACTGTCAAAAGAAGCTAGATGTATAAAAAGCACACAGCTACTTAGTTGACTTCAAGCCAATATGAAAACGAAAACACATTAAAACTATATAAAAAAAAATGTATGTTATATACGTAAGTAATTAATAATTACTCCTTCAGTTTTTCTACTAATAACGGCTTAAAAACGTCGTTCTGGCAACATAATAAAGATCAGTTTTTTTAATTTTCCCAAAGAACTTAGGGGGGGCAAGTGCCCCCCCCCCCTGCACCCCCCCCTCCTACGCCCATGATATATAATATATATATAGTATATATTTATATATTATATATATAGTATATATATATTATATATATATATATATATATATAAATATT
This sequence comes from Trachelipus rathkii, assembly GCA_015478945.1. Lineage (NCBI taxonomy): Eukaryota > Metazoa > Arthropoda > Malacostraca > Isopoda > Trachelipodidae > Trachelipus > Trachelipus rathkii. The sequence continues at coordinate 41,537 of JABUQX010015259.1, forward strand.
ATATATATAAATATATGCTGACTTTTTAATATTTTTTGGGCTCCACCTAGGCAAGTAGGGCGTTGCCTACTCTGCCTACCCCAAAAGCCGCCACTGATATATATATATATATATTTATATATATATATATATTATATTATATATATATATATATATATATTATACTTATTATATATATATATATATATATATAATATTTAGGACCTGTTATGTATTTACGACTCCGTCAGTTTTGATTTTTTTTGTTTTTTTTTATATTTCTAGTATATGATCCTAACAGTCAATTTTAGGGGTGAAAAACATTATTCAAAAATATATAGGACAGTTACGTTTTACGACTCCCTCAGTTTTAATTTTTTTTTTTTTTTTTTAACTATAGAATACCCAAGGGTAAACCGCAAAGATGGCAGGAAGTCGGGTCTCTCGGCCTTCCGGGGAACGACAGGTAGGACTATTCCCCCCCTCCGGGAGGGTCTCCGGAACCCCCGCTTCTTTGGTTATTTGGGTGTCGCGGGGTTCCTCCGCCCCTCCCCTGAGGCGGGGTATGGAAAAAACGTCCCCCCTTCTGATCCCCCGTCGGCTCGAGCCCCTAATTTTTTCTTTTGTTAATTTTTTTAATTTTTTTTTTATTATTTCTTTTTACATTTTTGTAATAAGCTTTACACGCTGATCCAAATATGTAATTGGTTATTTCTGTAAAGTGTCGTACTTTTCGAGAAATATTTCATTAAATTTTTTTTTTTTTTTTGCTTTTTACATTTTCTAATAAGCTTTAAACGCTGATTTCAAATATGTAATTCGTTTTTCTGTAAGTGTCGTACTTTTTTGAGATATTTCATTTTTTTTAAATTTTATTGATATAAATGTGATTTTTAAATAATTATTTAAAATATTTCGAACTTTTGAATCATGTCCATCACCACTGAAAATTCATTGTTAGTATCACATACTAACCCAATGTTAA
>JABUQX010015259.1:45000-46857 GCA_015478945.1 Trachelipus rathkii
GAGAAATGATGAGTTTTTGTAGATATTACTGTGATTAACTGACCGAGATGTTAGTTTAGAAACGGTGAGGCCTAGAATTAAGTTTGTTGTTGGTAATTTAGGTCTTGCCTAGATTTTGCTAATGTCTATGCTATTCATTAGATTTCCCCAAAAATTTTTGATGCTTATATTCAAAACCGAGTGACCAACTTTGATGAAGATGGGTTGTAACAAGTTCCAGATGTGGTATCTTTATAGATTGGTTCACTTAATCTCTGAAAAAAATATTTCCTATTATTTTTATTATTTTACCTGTTTGCTGATTATACGAGAAAAAGTGGGAACACATCGGAGTATTGTATGACCTATTAAGCTACTTTACCTTTGATAAGTGGGGAATTTTCAGGATGTTAGTCGATTATTCATACGCGAGATATGTTAAGTTGTGCCGTTTGTACATTATATTCTTTAGTTCAGGTTTAAGATATGTTAGCTTTATTGTGCTAAAAGCTTTGGGTGGTTAATGCTAAAACTTTGTTGGTTAAGTATATAAAGAACTTATTTTGTGTGTTATGTGTTTGGATAAATTAGTGTTATGTTATACAATTATTTCGATTGGGGTCTGTATTGAATAATTGGACAAAGATTATGATTAAATCCGATCGTTAAATATTACTATGTCAATGTTAAAATTATTATTTATATGTTACATATATGATTGGAAAAAGTGTGCAATAGGTTACGTTTGTTATGCAATGTTAGTACTTTACAGCGTGTTAAGTGTAGAGCTTTTGCTATGTTAACACTTATATTCGTGCTTAAAGTTGTTGTTAAGTTTGTGTTGTACATTATTTCTTAGTTCATGTTACGCTATTTTAGCTATATTAATATGAAAAACCTTGTTATGTAGCATATGATTCGGTGGTAGTATTTATAAAGAACTTCATTGTTGCGCCTATGTTTATTCCGAAATGATACTCTAAATGCTACGTAAATAAGTTGTTAATGTAAAATTAATATGTTAGAGATAAGCTTGAAAAAATGTGAATAGGTTACGTTTGTACGCTGTGTTAGGAGGTACTTTACGGCTGTTAAGTATGGAACTTTGTTAATGTTAGTTGTTTATTCGTGATAGATTCGTCGTTGTACATTGATTTTTCTTAGTCCACGCATGGATGCTATGTGAGCTTTACATTAACATACTCTTGAACAACGAACTGTTTACCGTGATCACATATTTATATATTTTTAAAAATAATTTTTTCCCTTTTTTTTGGTGTGTATATAAAGAACTTATTTTTGGACTGTTGTTTTTGTTGTTGTGTGTCTAACGGAGATATACCCCTTTGAACTTGATATGTTCAAGTGTGAAACGTGTTAAACAAACAAGAAGTCAATGCGTATTACGTAATGTTTTCGAAAATGAACCAAGGACAGTAATCATAGGTATTGCACAATGTTTCGAAAGATGGGGAGGAGGTTTGGAGGGGGGGGGGCCAAAAAATTTATTTCTCGAATTGTATCTGATAGCTCTAGTGATACAGGAAATACAGATACATATATATATAAATAACATAGGAAAAAGAAACAATCATAAAGGAAAAACAATTTTAATATACATCTTACATGATATGTTTTAAAACAGGTACATATAATAAAAAAATTACAATCGTATAATTATATTAAAAAATATTAATTAAGGATTGAGTTTCGGGTTTAGAAATGCTTTAATCATTTAACATACAATGTGAGCATTCGATGTATTGTTCTAAACTTCCAAGACCCTTCAGTTGTGTTATATGTATAAATAATCTTCTTGCTGGTAAATTTTCAATGAATTTATTGTTTATCTTTGTACCCTGGCTGGTATTCTCAAGA
>JABUQX010015260.1:0-50000 GCA_015478945.1 Trachelipus rathkii
AAATCAGTTCTAAAATATACAGTTATCAAAAATCACAATATCCACAATAAACTAACTCCATAAAATACAGTCAAAAAAACAAGGTCTAAAATAACACTAGTCCATAAACAGTTTACAGTCAATAACATTCAAATAAATACAGTTATTAAATATAAAATGAACAGGTCAATAACAACTCTAAAAACAGTCAGTATATATCAAAAATATACCATCAAATATAAACATGTACAAATCTATAAAACACAGTCTACAATAAATATCTAGATCACAATCAAAAACATGATCAGTATATCAAATAAAACAAGTCTATACAAAACAGTCAGTCAAAAAACAGTCAAAAAAACATTCAAAACAATCAAAAACAGTCAAAACATAGTTCAAAACTAAAATCAATAAACAGTACAAAAACTAGTCAGTCAAAACAGTACAGTCAAGACAGTCAGCTCAAAAACAGTCAAAAACAGTCAGTCAAAATAACAGTACAAAAACAGTCAAAAACAGTCAGTTTAAAAAACGAGGTGAAAATACAGATCTCAAAGTAACAGTCCAAATAAATAGTCTAAAAAAACTAATGCTAACTATAGTTTCAATTTCAATATATTTTATACACAAAAAACATATATACACAAAACACACATATCAAAAAAATATTAATAATACCGAATATGAAAAATACAAGTTTCGAATTATCTACAGAACGATTTAAATGAAATCAACATACACAAACAAAAACAACTAATCAAATTTAATAAATATAGCTAAATATCAGTCCACTTAAGCCATGTGCAGATGCAAAGGTCTATAATTAAACAGCTGCTGACAAAAAACAGTCAAATAACAGTCAACATCATAATCAAAAACCCACTAAAAAAAACTATACAATATACAGTAAAATCTTTTTTGAGAATGGGAAAAAATATTAATGTGAAGCTTTTTAAAATAGAGTCAAAAATTATAACTATGATGCCAAAACTATGTCAATAAGGACTTGTCAGTCAAGAATAAACAGTCAGGATCCAAAAACAGTTCACAAACAGTCCACAAAAACAGGTCCAGAATCAATAACAATCAAAGGTAAACGTCAAAAAACCTTAGTACTAAAACAGTCAAAAACATACAAAAAACTGTTCACAAAACAAGTCAGTTCAAACACACCAGTTTCAGCTTATTCACACACAAAACACGTCAGATAAACTCACAGATCATAAAACAGTTTTCAGAATTTCAAAAACGTTTACTGTTATCAGAATGTTCAGTCAAAACAAGTCCATTCATAAATTTCAAAAACATTTTTACACTGGAAAATACAGAATAGTTTATAAACAAGTCAAAAACAGCTCATAACCTAGATCAAATAACAGTACAAATAACAGAGTTCCCAAAACAGTTTCAAAATATCTAGTCCAAAATATCAGTCAAATATCGAGGCGATATATAAACACAGTCAGTCTAAAAAAACAGTCAGAATACAGTAATTACAGTACCCAAAAACAGTCTCAAAAACCGTAAATATTACAATTTAAAAAATCTTATTGTATTCATGAAGTTATTTTACATAAAAAACTAACATAATACAGTTAGATACTAAACATAAAATCGAAGGGATATAATTTTCAATAACTCAAGAAAATACCATAACTAAAAAATAAGTAAAAGACATGATTTTCATTTATTATTTAACTAACACCTACATACACACAATATTATAAAATAGTTTCAATGCAACCCCACAAATATATATATAATGCCAATTGCATTTGCAAGACAATGTCACTTTATATTTGATCTCTCTTTAAAGCTAGAACAGAAATGACTAATGTCAAAAACCGCACCATAAGAAGAAATCTCGATGCTAAAACTATCCATAGATCAATCGAACAACATTTTTTCAAACAAGATTGCAAACGACTTAACTGATTATTAATACAACTTGTTTTGCGTTTAATTCATATAATTTAAATCATTAAAATTCCCAAGAAACTTGAGCGTTAGAAACAGAATGAAATTTCAGATAAGAAAATTCGAAATTTATTAATAAATTTTAAATATATAAATATCTTTATTTTTATGATAATTACAATGCTTCATTTAATTTTTTTAAGAACATATATAATCGATAAAAGATTTTTAAAAAGTGATAAACTGATTTGAGCAGTGAACAACTTTCTCACTTTTTCATAGTCTTTTGTTTTGTTGTATATATAATAAAATCATATTTTTATTCTATTATTATTCATCAATATAATTATAATAAATATTATGTACAGAGCAATTATATTTATTCAGCTCGCTTTTCAGTCATAACTAACTTCGATTTAAAATATTGGACTATATAAACATTATGAAACTCATTATGTCTAAATAGTAAAATCTATATTTTTATTAGATTAAAATTCTGTATATAACATAAATATATATTATTTAGGACATTGTTTTCTTTTATATATTTATTTTTGGATATTGTTTTATTACCTTTTGTAAGGCATTGGATTTTAATAAATGGTTTACAAAAGGATTAATAGGTTATCATGATAGAATAACCAGTCCCACCAAATATATATTATATTCGAAATATAGTTAGTTAATAATATTATTCATACAGTTATATATACAAGTATATTTATAATAAAATTCCATAACCAAAATATATATAATATAATACCATTATTATTATACCTATTATATATCTAACATATTATTATATTATAAAACAGTTATATCTTATATACAATAGTATGGTATATTATAATAATCAAAGAAAAAAATTATTATATAATATCATATCATTTACAATAATATGATCTCGATATAGTAAAAATATATACATTTTTGATTATACTACAATAAGTTAAGTATATTTTTATTAATAATCACATATCGTTAAATATAAATGAATGATTTTTAAAACATTCATCAATATATCTAACATATTATCACCTATAAAATAACCATTCACTATACATAGTTTACAAAATATTATGTTCCAAGATTACCTATTAAAAGAGCAAATATTTAAATACATTCTTCTTATACTTCCAGAATTTAAACATGCATAAATGAACAGGTAATCACTAATATATTAATCGATTAACTTAGTATATATAACATGATTGTATGACGGACGAAGAACTTTTGGAAATTCTTTATTTATTTTTTTTATTATTACTTTCACATAGTTAAAATTCACACTAATTCTATAATATACTACATATTATATATTATGTTATATTCAAAAACAGTCATAACAACCTCACTAAGAGTATATCATACAATAATATTATAATAATTATTATATGTCAATTTATTTTTTATATTATTGAATATACCTAAGGTTCAAATATAACTAAGTTACTACAACCACAGTTTGAATATAACTATAGGTTGTAGGATTATAATAAATAAAACATAAATTATCATAACTCAATAATTAATAAATTAATCAATATAACATTTTTGACAACAATAAATAAATTAATTATAATAATTTAATATAATAATTACCAAATAAAAAATAATACACCGAGCTCACATTATAATAATTAGCTTATAGATTAGTTCCTCAGACAGAACCAACTTTTATGTTCTTATTAGGAAATAATAAGGTACTTGGTACTAAATATATATAATTAATTATTCTCCGGGCTTGAGCACCAATTCCCCCTCAGGGCCTCTCAATAAATGGATGATCATATGAAATTTATTCAGTGATTTAAAGATATATTAACACGCCTAATAAATTGACCATTTAATATAAACACCATAAATACTGTTTAAGATTTATCTCATTAATCACAGGTCCTAATAAATCACTTGTATCCGTTTTCCGAGTTAGCAGTGTCCAATATTAGAGACTGGATTGTACTATATGACTTTTTAGGTTTATACTATTTCAAATATTTTTATACTCAAAAATTTATTCTAATATGATAATTTTATATAGACTTAATTTACATAGTCCGCCGGTAATTCTCATAATAAAGGAATTGCAATTACTCATATAGTATTTCGAAATAATGTACTTTTCAACTTGAATTTTACACACTATAATTTAAATATCAAAATAAAACATTAGGTTCAGTATATTCAAGGTTCGAATATCGTGACGGCTTAGGGGTATGATAATATATTATATATAATACTATATTATTGGGATTAATTGGTGGAGAATTCATCAATCCAAAGGTTAACAGAAGGGCTACATTTAAAAACTACAAAGACATGTGTGATAATGTAAAAAAAAATGGTAAATCAACAGCGAAGTTTGAAAGTTTTTTTTCCATCAGATGGGTCATCATCCTCAAATTTTTATATTTTCAAAGAAAAGTTTTAAAAAATAAGGAAAAAAAGGAAAGATGAACAATAGTTTGGCAAAGCTTATGTTTTTAACAATACGAATACCGAAAAAAAAAATGTAAAAAAATTAATATAAATCGCACAAAATTATATGTATATATATATATATATATAATATATATATATATATATATAGATATTATATATATATAGTATAAATATATTATTATCATATATATATAATATTAATTTTAGATATACCTATCATATAAAACAGTATATTACGTATATATATAAAATATATATAAACTATAAAGGTTACGGAATGCAAACCAATATACGTTTAGGCAGCGTTGATTCTTCCATACTAGAGCTAATCTTAAGCACAACAGCATCGGACCGAATCCAACATAGGTGTAGAAACTCATTTTAGGATCCACCATTGCTCCATTTGAGGTTGGAATACGTTTATGTTAAGGTATACACCATATTGAAAAACTGTGTAATTGTTCTTAAACCAAAAAATCTTATCATAACCTGAACTAGGAACCCTAACCGTATATGGATCGTCGATGATGGACTCAAACCTCCCAAGCTTAAACATAGATAGTACCATAATAAAAAGTTGCCGCGTCAATTTGGCCTACCGCTATATTGCGGTTTAAGACTGTCAGCTATAAACTATAAGTATCAATAAAAAGTCCAAAAATAATATATATATATTTAATAAAACATCATATATATATAGTCAGTCCATGTGAAGTAAGTTCAATTATTATATATAAATAACACTTTACATAATAATATATAATAAATATACCACACTAAAGTACAAATATATATATAAAAACTAGAATCAAAGATATAAATATACTAAGTACATATCTTATATATAAACTAAGTACCTAGTTAGCCTCCCAGTATTTTAGGCCGACGCCCACAGCGCTAAAAAAACTCCAACGACACAGGTCCAATATAATGAATGCACTTTTAGAATCAGAAGTAATATTACTTACGAAAGTACAAATATAAATTAAATTAACATAAAAAAAAAAAAACAAATATAAATTTTTAGGGATGTACGATAAGGTTATTATATTAAAAACGACATGAAATAATGTTGTTGACAGATTTATTTACACATTCTTAAAGCAATTGAGCACAAAACAGGAGCTGATAGTTTTTTTCTAAGTTTATCAGTTATTACGGTTTTAATACTATCTTCACCTTATAATCCACTAACCTAACCCTAACCTAGCCTATATATATAAGTATATATTATAAAAACAGTATCAATATAGTAAATACTAGTATATATATACCTATATAAATATATATATATATATATATATATATATTATTATAATATATTTAATCATTATATTAGATATATATAAAGCATAATATATATTATATTATTAGTATATTTTATTATTCCTATATTATAATAACAATATAATATATATAAACAGTATACCAACTATATATATATATATGATCTTACTATATTTTTAATATCATATACTATGTATATATATAATTAGGAGTATTAGATATAATATTATTTACTTATATATACTATAATACTAGATATTTATTATCAAATATATATATATATAATAATATGGCCAAAATATAATATTAAATTATTTTATTTATTTTAATAACAGTAACATATTATTAGTATTATTTATAATTAAGATTTATATAATTTTATATCGATATTTTATGGGATATACCGAATTCGAAATAATCCTATTATATATATATATATATAGAACTTATATATATTTATAATATCACGCAAGAAATCAAATAACTAAATAATATATATATTTTTATATAAGGTATTATTATTTCAAAATAATATAGTTACTATTCAAGTCAACGTAGGAGTTAAAATATATAGTATTATCCTTAAACCTTAAATAGTCAACAAATACACTATATAATATAATTCAGTAATATATCTCAATAATAAGGGTAAACAGGTAAAGGGCAAGCTTGTATAGAATACTCCTGATTCCATTCCATAAGTATATTTCATGGAAATATTTTAAGATTGTTATGAAAATAAAATCACCTTTTTTTGTTTGCTGAAGCTCGGGATTATCCAGAGCATTTACAATATACGTAATGTTATTTATATGTACTTATTGTTATTTTTCGTATTAGTAATCCTAAGCACGCTCTTTAAAATAATATTGAACGTCCTGTCTGAGCGTATACGTACATAAGATTTAATTGACAATGTAGAAATAACTGTATGTGAGCATGATGGTCTCTATTAATAGCGACAACTCACATATATACAAAACTACAATAGCTCAGGGAAAAGGAATACATTGCGAAACTCGGATGCTGGGTCCAATTTTTAGTGCGGAAAATAAAAACAAAAAATGTAAAATAAATGTAATAAATAAATAAATGTATAACAATCAAAAATCTGAAATAAATAAAGTGTGAATAAGGAATACATTTTGGAATCCTGGTAAAAACTTTTAGAGATATATATGTATATCTCTCATCGTATAGAAAAAAAAAAAAAAATATATATAAATTGAGATATTCTTGCTAAAACGTTTTTCAAGACAGAAATAGTAGAGTGTCTAAAAATATAGAAGTATTTTTCACCTCAGTATTTCTCGTGAGGGTTTTAAAATATAAATCATCTTTCTATATATTTATTAACTTTATGTGACATTAATTAATTTTGTGTTGTTAATATACGTAAAGACAATATCCCATAACCAAGGGCATATATAAACTCTCGAAAATCCATAATTGGAAGGTGAGACGTGGTGGTCTCTCGAATTCGTGGCCTTCCGTAGGAGTAAGATAACCGAACAAACGAAGGGTTTATGGAATAATTATCTCAAGTTCTCATCTTCAAGCGCGCCTTCCGGGGAGTGGTGTTCGTAATTCCGGTATAGCAACAGCTATTTTGGTAATATGTCGTGGGAGAAATTTGTTCTGTTTAGTCGGTTTACCTTATGCCATCCGACATCAATTTTCAGGTTATGAGGAAAACAGTACCCCCCCCTGTGTTATTCCCCGTTCGGCCTCGGAGCCCCTACATTTGCCTGGCATTAGTGAGTGATATAATAGATCAGAGTTTACAATAATATATATTAAGTTAATGGTCTCCCTGTCATGGCATACACTGAATATAACCAAAAATAGCCAATAAATACTTATATTACCTCTCCTATTTATGTTCCCATTAACCTTAATGATTTATACACATAATTTTCTCCTCATATCTCGTATAATAAAAATTTCTATACAAAGATATATATACATCCTATTGTATTCTTTATCAGATTTGGTAACGTCTTATTGTAGTCTCTTATGGGCAGCTAGCCTGAAATTTTATTATCATTATAATATAATTTATTTATTTTTTGTAAATTCTTGTTCGCAAGAAGAACATAAAAATTCGGCAACTCAAATATAAAGAAATTTAATCTATTAAGCTACAGGATTTCAACAAGAAATTGTTCCTGTTATCCCTTGTACTTCTTTATAGATTTTCTGGAGAATTTTAATATAGTGATATCCTGTCGACATTCTAGTTCATAGTTCATTGTCAAAACCAAATATTTCACCATATATATTTAACCTCAAATATAAAATACTAGTAATTAGGTTTCAATAAAGTAACTAGTAAGTATATAAAAACCAAAAAAATATCACAAAATAATATATATTGCATTTATGAAAATATATCAAAAATATTAATATAGTGTGTTTATTAGGTGTACAATTTATGAAGTTATCTGTTTAATGCTAAATAAAATAAATTCTATGAGAGAGGCCCACATAATCATTTAATTTACTCAATATACAGTATATTATATACTAAAAAACATTTATTATGAATTTATACAAAATATACGTATCATATCAATTTCTTAGCTAAATCATATATAAAGATACTGATACGGGTCAATTTAGAACAGAAATATATTTATTGATAGGGTTACGTGAAGTATATGTCGTTTTAAACAACACTAGGGTATTTACAGTTTACAAATATATTACAAGATTTTTTGAATGGCTCTAATCTCATTCTCTATTATGAGATAAAATTATTAAAATACCCAAAAAAAACAAGGACATCATGAACTACAGACCACAAGAAAACCCACTCGAGAAAACGCACGTTTATGGATTGAAACCTGCTATCAGTAAAAATACATGTTATACAGTTAATATAGAGATCAGCTAGGTATTATTATAATTTAAAATCATTTTAATTACTTACACAATATTCTCACGATTTTTATAATATATTATAATATGTCCTCACATTTTTTTTAAGGAAGGGAAGAAAATCATTGAGGACTAGCTAAACAAGCAATGCACAAAATTTACTTATTTATAAATTATACAAAATTAATAATCATCATATTATAAATAACTATATGCAATTTATATAATAAATTTCACTTTATATTATACTTTATAAACGTATATATATATAAGGTCTAAATAAACTAATATAAGTCACAAATATTAAACATAAGAATAGCTCAACATTCACTCAAAATACTATATTAAACTATTATATATATATTATAGATCAAAAAACTAATCAAAATAAAATAAACTAATATATATATTATAAACAGTTACAGTATATATAACAAAAACAGTTAATATATTTACATCACTAAAAAACAGTCACTCAAAAATATCCACATGTCATCAAAATATAGATTAGGTTCACATGGTAATCAAAATATGCATAATCAAAAACAGGTCAACAACACAAAAAAACCAATCAAATAAACAAGGTCAGTGCTGTAGTTATTTTGTAAACTTAGAATGTTCACTTCCGGGAATACCAATTTCGATAAATTATATTTTAACAAACAGGATCAAAAACATCAAAAACAGGGATTTCAAAAACCATAGATATATGGTTAATCTGGTATATATTCTAACCCTCGGGGCAAAACTCAGAACCTTTTATTATCAATAAAGGTGGGAGCCGGCGTCACAAACAGAATAAGATGTTGAATATCATTGGAATCAACATAATTATAGTTTAAAGACTCAAAAAAACTTTACAATCACCGATAATAACAAAAATTGAAAACCTAAAGAGAAATATAGATTAATAAGTCCCGAACGCAAAATAAGACGTTTACCCAATTTAACGAACGCACGCACAATAAACATTACCTAAAAATTAACAGGACAATTAAACATTTTTCACGTAACAACAGATAGACAGATAACCCTAAAAACACCTGACCTTTTGGCCTTAGGTAACAGACAATTCCCTTCAAGGTGGGCAAAACGACCAGCCGGGACTTTAAATAGAGGAAGATTAAACATAATTGGCGGGGAAAATAACAAGAATTTCAAGGAGTTTTTCCACAAACAACAAGATTAATGGCTGGAAAGAAGGAGGTACCAGTCAAAGAATAACCGATTGATCCAGTGCAGAAATCTCACACACTATTCACTACACGTAATAATTATACAATAGAGGACACAAGGGCATCCTCTTGAGTAGTATAAACCGAGGGCGACGCAGTGGTGAAAGGGAATGCTGAGAGATCAAAAATACAATCGCGGCGAACCTGCCGCTTTGTAATACCTATAGAAAAGGTATAGAAGGGGACAGAGATAGGGCACGTACGTCACGACGCAGAGAAAGAGGGTCAATGGTAAGTTCAGACGAGTAAAGGACAAAGTTTATAAGCCACGTCCTTAGACACTATCAGCTTTCAACTGCTAAGTCCAACAAAGGAGGGTGAACCGGATCCACCGTCCAAATGTGGGAACAGTGATTCCATGCATGCGATAGACAGAAAAAAAGCCACAGCCTAATATCCTAATAGTATTACCACCAGTAGCTCATCTGAGCAGAAAAGAACAAAAATTTTCAAACGTTCAATCTATACAGAATTCCCAGCTTTTTCGAGCCATTTAAGCAACCGATGGGATAGACAGGGTATCTCACGCAGATAAACACTTCCAACGGTTGTTCCATATGTTTAATAACATATCCTAGTACAGAAAGATCGAATGTAATAGTTCATAGAACGCGGATTCACGAAACAATTTGAGCAGTTAAGCCATCAATTATCAACAGGAAGTGATAAAGGAAAGTTGTGGGGAGTGATTATATTAGACGAAGGGGAGAATATTGAATGAAGTTGATGTCTCTCTTTAATTACAACGAGATTTATGTACACTATCACTCAAATAGAATTGACCGTTACCCGCTAACAATACTATCCAACTAGAGTAACAATTCCCGACCCAAGAGATGCAACGGGACAAAGTATTGTGAAAAAATATCGACGAGAGGATAAAAGACATGTCACAGACGGATTATATATCTTTAGCAAAATCAAACCCGAAGAGAGTGAGACTATCAAATATAAAAAATTGCATTGATACATTTGTTATGTGTTTATTTCGTATATTTTTCATAACTATGGTCAATAAAAAATAGTATCATAAGAATTTCATACATAATAAGTATATAATACTATATATACATATAGTTCAATACTAAATTAAATATTGTATACGTCATTTATTACACTGTAAATCATCTTTAATGAGGCGTATTCTTTTTTAATTTACAATAATAAATATACATTTTTATTTATACTAAAAAATACGTATATATTATTAATATATATATTTATTAAATATTAATATGATATATTAATATGATTATAATTAATATATTATTTATTTTTTATTTACCATACTATATATATATTTAATATTAATATAATTATTATTAATATTAATACTATATAAATTAATATAAACTTATAGATATAATAATGATAATTACCTAAGAATCTTTTATACCCAAAGTTTCAATTTTTGTCAATTAAACTAGACATAAGAGCAATTAAAAACAAATTTTTGTAGTTATTATGAGAGCTCATATTACCATAATAAATCCGATCAATGGCGTGATTCCTGAGAAAAAATGAGATATTAACTTTGCTTGATTTTTATACTAGGAATACAGACATATAAGCCATACTAGTATATATATATAAGTGTATAGTATAGTAGCTTATATATATATAATATAAAGTATTCAATATAAAAATTCACAGTTTATTATAGTTACTAAAAATAATCAATATAATATAAAAGCTCTACAAAAATGACAAGTCTCAAATTGAGAACTATACAAGTCAGTATCAATAATGATATATAAAAAATATGACAATCTCGAATTGAAATAACTAAGTCGAAGGCTTATATATAAATCAGTACATTAAAAAAAATAATATCAAAAGTCCAGATAGTATAAAAAGAACCGCTTTTTGAAGATTCACGGAAAGGAAAATATATTATACAGAAATTTCACAGATAATATATCAATCAGAACGTTAGATATAAAGGCCATACAAACAGTCCATGATCCTACTCTCTTACAATAAAACAGTTATATCCTAAAAAATACTATGTATATCAATGAATACTATATACATAATACACCTCTACCATAAGGTTAAAATCAAAAAGACATCCAAAAACACAAATAACTAAAAGACAGATTCTTACTTAATAACTAATAAACTAATAACTACAGTTCAAGATATTAACAGTCAATAAAACTGTATCGCGTTCAAGGATATACACAAGTACATTCCACTATTATTATATATATATATAATATAATATATATATATTATATATATATATATATATATATATTATAGTACATATAGGCACGTAGATTTATCAAAAGAATCACAAGAATGATAGTTCAACGCCTTCGTCCCATAAATCTAAAGTTGCCAGACGCACGATTGAATTTGACAAGTATTAGTTAATTATTAGTTAAGTTATTGGTTTGTTCTTTTTTATGGGAGGAGGGGGACTTAATCGTAACTATAATTTCCTCCTGTATTCAAAAACTGGTCTTCCTTTTTATTTTTAGCCGTAGCTATGCCATAGTTTTTTAACTATTTTGCCGTCGCCTAATCTAAAGATCTGAGCTTATATATACATTAATAAAACATACTAAACAGCCCTACTTTCTTAAGTCATAAATAGTATCGTATTCTTATTCACATAGGTACATATTTTATTGTATATATAAAGTATATTCAAAAATCTGTATATATCAGAATATAGTATATATATATAAAATATAATAACATATATAATATGTTCAAATGTATATAACTTTATGACATTCAATAAGATTAAATCAAATTTGATATCTGTATTGCAATGAATTTGTTATATGTTTTGGGTTCTTGCGATCTTTTCCCACCACTAATGAAATTTGTTAAATATTACGTTGTATCGCCTGCTGTCAATGAATTGACACTCATGTATTAGCAATAACTTTTTTGAAAAGTGTGAGTAGGTTAACGGTCATTATATTATACAGCAGTCAACAGTAAGTCAGTAGTGCCATACTTTAATCTGTTGCTATAAACGAACATGCAAAGACAGGTATGTAACTTTTGTCCAATATTTTAAAAATATATTACTTCGTAGGTCAAAAACTGAAAAATTATCTTATGTTTTATTTTGTTAAGTTGTAGCTTCAAAAACTTAATATTGTCACATAATAACGTTCAGAGGTTAATGTTATGTCTATAAGCAAACTTATAGATTATGATGTCAAAAAAAACCAAGGTTCTCAACGAAAACAGTCAGACGTAATAATACAGCATATAGATCCAATTAATGAAATGGTTTAGATATAAAAGAACTTCTTTTTGTGGTTATATTTCGAAATGATACTTGAAAATATGATCTGAATCAATAGACAATAGAATAGTTGGGGAAGATCAAATTTTTGCTTCTGGCTGAGGCCCAATTTCTTCCCTCCTAAAAATGGACATAAAATCGATTTTCCAGCCGATTTTTGATCAATATAAACCGCCTATAGACTGGTATACTTTTTTCTGACGTCTAGAAACCGTCGTTTTCGAGTGTTTTTTCTGTGTCTGTAGTCATTGTATTGGTATTTTAATTTTTCCAAACCCATGTTTTTGATATTGTCGAAACTCCTCCTACAAGTTTCTTCCGAAATGACTTCAAAACTTGAAATATAAAAAGATTGAACTATTATCTAAAAATTGTAGGAACAGAATTTTGATATTGGCCCCCATAGAATTCTGAGCAAGGATCGATTTTCCAAATTTGTATCTCCTGGAATGCGATTGAAATTTGGGATATTTTTTTTTTGTTTATTCGTGTCGCATGAATTTTCAGAACATTTGTAGGTCTATTAGATGCACATTTTTTTATTTAGATAATGTTTCTTTTTATACATTTGTTCTTGAACAAATTTAAAAAAAAAAAATTTTTGGAAATTTTACAAAAAAATTTCTTTTGAGTAAGTACAAAGAATAATTAATCTGCTGAAAAAGGTTGTTATCTCGGCCCTACTATACACATCCTGAAAAATTTGATGTCGATCGATAAGTAGGTAAAAAAAAATTTTCCAACAATTCACTTTTTCAAAAATTCAACTCTTGAATAGTCGAAATATGTGAAATTTTTTTTTTTTACTTAATCCGTTGAAATTGCACTATTTTCAGAGCGTATATGTCGGGCGAGATACACCTTTTTTACTTAAATAAAGTTTTTTGTTACTGAAAAGAAAATTTTAAAAATTTCGCAAAATTTTTTTGAAAATTTGTTTCAAGGACAAATCAATCTACTTTATATACAAAGAAACTATGTAAAGTAAAAAAATGTGCATCTTCACGACTACAAATGTCCTGAAAATTTCATGCAGATCGAATAAACAGGAAAAAAATATCCAAATTTTTAAATCTGAAAACCCAAAAATAGTGGGTTTGGAAAATCGAATATTGCTCAGATATGGGGTCAAATATTAAAATTCCGTTCTTACACCTTTTAGATAATAGTCCAATCTTTGTTTTATTTCAAGTTTGAAGTCATTTCGAAAAAAATTGTAGGAGAATCGATAAATGTCAAAAATATAGATTTGGAAAATTGAAAATACCAAAGCAATGACTACAGACAGAAAACACTCGAAAACGACGTTTTAGACGTCAGGGAAAAAGCTACAGTTTGGTGTTTAATTGGTAAAAAATAGGCTGTCTTAAAAGTTTATGTTCATTTTTAAAGGAGGGGGAATTGGGCTCAGCCCGGAGACATAATTGGAACCAAGTCCTTATTCCATGACATTGTTGGTGCAGCTTCAAAGCTATTATTAGTGTTTTATTTTTTATTGTATTATTATTATTATTAATTATTAATTTTTATTTTTTATTGTATTATTATTATTATTATTATTATTATTATTATTATTATTATTATTATTATTATTATTATTATTATTATTATTATTATTATTATTATTATTATTATTATTATTTGTAAAAAAAAAGTAAGATAAGTTCTAGTATTTAATTTTTTTTCCATTAATAAACAGTACCGTTCATTTGATGTTAAATAATAACGCAAGAACCAGTATTATTCACTCAGATTTTGTGTTTTACATGTTTTAGCAGATTTGTTTCAGATATGGAGGTGAAAAAACGTTTGTTAAATTATCACGAATTTTTATTTCATTTTATTATGAATGTATAATTTTTTTAATAACACTGATATTAGATAGACCTTCTAATCCGAAACGTTGATGTAACTAAAATGAATAAAAAAACGTGGAAAATTCTAGTTTTGTTTTACGCTTTTTTATTCCTATAATAATATATAATATTCAATAGTAAGTTAATAGCATTATATATATTATATATATATATTAATAATATATATATAATTATAATATATATATACTTAATACTATATATTATATATCTATATATATATTATATTATATAATATATTGAGTAATATAATATATATATATATATATATATTATAAATTATATATATATATATAATATAATATATATATATTATTTATAATATATATTATAATATAATATATACTATATATTATATTATATATATTATATATATATTATATTATATATATATATATATATATATATATATATATTATATAATAATATATATATTATATTATATATTAATAATATATATATATATATAAATTCCTGATCAAAATTATCGCCCCAATGAAAAATATGTTATGTTCGTAAATATGTTCCAACCGGTGTGGTTTGCCACCAATCAAGTAGAAAACGTCTTGAGCGGTCCTTAATCAAATGTACACCATCTGGAATAGACTTGCAACGGGGCGTGAAGTTAGATTCCTACATGTGGAAATATCCTGATGATTTATTCATGTGCGGCATTAGTCTATTGCTTTGTCCATTATTTTGCTGAAATTTTGCATCGTATTGCAGAAGCAGAAAGAACATCAACAGCAGCAGCGGCACAATACCCAATACATCAGACAACATGGATAAGCTACGGTATCTAAAGAGAGACAAGTGGGGAGGAACATTCACCCTAATAGAGGAAGGCCATATTATGTGGTATGTGTCGAATGTGCTCGGTGTAAATCATACCACGATTAGTAGGATAGTTAGGGGATTCCTTAACATGGGGTAGCGTGTAGACATCAGGGATATGGCAGGGTGAGGGTTACAACTGCAAGAGATGAACGACAGGGTGTTTCGAAATAAAACCCACTGGTACTGAGCTTCATAATGACCTAGCAATCGCGAGGAATGTGTAGATATAAGCCGAAACTGCCAGACGACGGCTCCATAAAGCAGGATTGACAGGTAGCAGTGCGATAACTGCGATATTGTTCACCACCATACAAAAAAAATAACGACTACGGTTCTTTAGGAATATACGCATATTGAACTGTCGATTACTAGAAGCTTGTGTTGTTCATAGACGAAACCAGTGTATGTCTGAAATATACAGGCAGTCATGATAGAGTGTGGCGCAAACATTATACAAGTTAAAACTCCTGAAACGTGTCGCGAAATGAGCCGTTCTGACCTATGCCCCGATATCCTGCGGACATATTTTCTTCGACATCCATACCGTTCTCGTCCCTGTTCATCAGATATCGTAGAAGGCACCTAAATACCAGGAACACATACAACAAGATCATATGATACCCTTTGCAGAGTTCATAGGAACCCCACCTACACCTAGTGCTCGTACACACATTGTAAAGACTATCACGGACTAACTACCCATAATCGATATACAGGTGCTGGACTAGCTCACATAAAATCCTGACCTCGAACACGCAGGGTACCATTGGTGCCGCCTTTAAGGGGTGGTGGTCCGTTTTGAGCATCTGCGTCCGCAGCCTGCTTACCATCTGCGAACTGGAACCTTGACGTTAATTGCAGTAAGTAAATAACATTCCCAGGAATATGAGCATTAACCTCTATTATGTTTACATCGTGATATCAGAGCCAGAAAGAACCCGTCGTTCCTCTTATTGGTTGCACATAAAGAAGTCGAAATTTAGTTACAAACCCATGGTTTGGCGACATGATCGACCAATTCAGTTGCAATTCCAGGCTAAGATATTCCGTGTATTCGCTTGAGACTGCTAACTGAATCAACGTTATTGAATAATGGTCGCAAATGTTGTTCTCTTCCTGGCTTCTTATCCCAATTGCATAGATCCTGCAACGTTTGGATGTTATTTACTTACACCCTCGCGACAAGTGAGCATGTTTCTTATATTGCTATAGCGTGGTGATACTAGATTTTAAAATTATATATATTATATATTATCTTATATATATATAATATAATTATATTTATATAGTATATTATATATATATATATATGATATATCTATATTTATATATTATATATAATAATCTATATATATATATGGTAGATTTTTAATAGTTAAAGGGAAATAAATAAATAAAAATTACGACAAGAACAAAGAGCTGGGCGCGCCTATAATATTTTTGAGTGTTCTGAGTCTATGGCCTATGCCGGCAGGGACTTAGTGCGCTAGCGCTTTGCGTCTATAATTTCTTTGTCACATCAATGCGCCTTTTCGCTCTGCGGACTTTTGGCAGGGCCGGTGCCTGTTCCCTAACATTTAATGTTTTGCAAAGATAAACTTTAGTTGCGGATATATAAAATGCATAATGCTTTTTATAAGGACAGAAAAACACTTGTAATATGTTTTTTTTTGTTAATCTTGAAACACCGTAAGCTAATATCTACCACCCTCCTTCCTCCTCCATGATCCTTGTGGTCCATGTTTTCACCCAGGAGGTCCAGCACGAGCGCCTTTGCAGAAGTTGCAAATTTTTAGAGCCATAGTTGCCAATTTATTTGTAAGTTAAGAACTATTGAACTAGTTATATATATAGTATTATATATATATATGTATCTATATATATATATATATATATATTATATATATATATATTATTATATATATATATATTAGTATATAATATATAGTTATATAAATATATATAATATATATATATTATAATATATATTATATTATTTACTATATATATAGTATATATAGTATATTTTATATTTATATTTAGTATATATATATCTATTATATATATATATATATATATTATAGTATATTATGATATATTAATATAAAAGTTTTACACTGGTTTTTAGAATTATACAAGTTAGCCAAGTTAGCCATGCTCCTAAGTTCTAACTTTTAAGGGTAAAAAAAATGCCTTGGTGTTCCTGTTCATAGGCGCGGTATAGGCGGCCTATGCTTAGTTCGCCTTTTTAAAAATTGTTTCTGCCTATGCGCCCTTTTGCGCCTTACGAATGTGATATGCACCATAGGCGCAAAGGTCGCAAAGGTGCAATAGGGCCAACTTGTTGGCGGCAACGCCCACTTCTGCCATTTTTGTTATTCTCGTTTTTATTTTTTTTCAACCAATATAAACTATCGATAATATTGTTTAGTTACCGCTATAGTATTCATTCCAGTTCATTTATTTATTTCCTTTTATGTTATTTAGCTTTCTCAGTCTAGTTTGTTTCTTGATTTATCTCAATTTTTAGTATATTTATTTTTTTATTATTTACTTCGTTTAATTCGCCCGTGTATTTTATACCTCTCCAATAATTCCGCCTTGTTGTCTTTTTTAATATTAATTATGAGTTATAACTTAATTAATTAAGGCTCGTAACTTTTTAATGTTGATTTTTTGCTCTTAAATCAGGGTTGGAAAAAACCGGTTTTTTGGGTGGGCGGGGGGCTTTTTTTTAAAATTTCCTAATTTTGAAAGACTATAGTAAAATGAGCAATAATTGAATTTTGTGTTGTTTAATAGTCAATTCCAGTATATCTGATCAAATATAATTAATTAAAGTAGGTATAAAAATAGTACAAATAAACATATAATGTTGGTGAAATATATTATCCAATCCCAATTGTCATTACCTAATTGTGAACTTGGTGAAGGGTATAAATTGGGTATTGGTGATTGTGACAGGTCATTGAGATTAATGACATTAGGAATATTTTAACTAAGTAAAATTTAAGTAAATAACTTTCAAATCTTATATTAATTGTAAAACTCGAACTTGCCCATCATGCATAATCTTGAGGTCTGGGAGTTAGTATGCTTAGCAACCAATAGTTCAAGTAGTTTGTTTCCTAGAACAGACTAGCTTGTCACTGTGATACTTCCGCCAAGGTGCTCTGACCACTTGCCACCAGTGTGGGTTTCTTATGGTAAAACCCAGCGTATAATATGTTGATGATTTTGGAAAAAAATACAGATTATGGCCCGTATATTATGTATACTAGTTCACTTTATTTAAAAAAGTTGAGCGAGATGACATACTGTTAGAAATCTGCAGAGATTTTCAATATTATATATATATAGTTATGTATATATACTATTATATAGTATAATATTATATTAAATATGTTTGTATATGTATATAATAATATTAAATATATTTATATTAAATAGTATATATATATAAATATATATTTATAGTACATATAATATTAATCATAAGTAGTTGTGAGCCACCTGATTGGACCTTTTTCCTTTGCATCCCGATTCCCGTAGGATTTATCTGGAAAATCCTGGAATGTTTTAAATAAATTTTCTTGTTTCAGTTAGACTGAAATATTTTTTTATTTATTTTTTTCAGGAATTCTTGACGGACAATATTTCGGCAATTAATTTATTTCGGAGTTCGGATGCCGGAGCCGGAGCCTTCGATTGCATATTTTTTCCCTCCGTTGAGTCCGATTTTGGTGCTTGAGGTTCCATCTATTGGTTTTTGGGGTCGGGGAACCGTTATGAGGTATATGACGGCCGTTTGGAACAGGGGAAAATCAAGTCAAAATGCGACATGACCTTGATTGGAAATTCTCGTAGGGTCGTCAGCATTTTACAGAACGCCTTGGAGGTGATCCATGCTATGGGTTCTTTGGGTCATGGGAAGCCGTTTTGAGGTATCGTGATGCGTTTGGAACAGGGAAATCAAGTCAAATGCCGACATGACTTGATTGGAAATTCGTAAGTCGTCAGATTTAGACAGCTTGGGTGCCATGCTATCGGTTTTGTTGGTCAGGAAGCCGTTTTATGAGTGGTATTGTGAGGCGTTGGACAGGGAATTCAAGTGCAAATGCCAACCATGACTCTGGAATTTCATATAGGTTCGGTCCTATATTTTGACGCTCTTTGAGGTGTTGAGTTAAGGTTCTCATGTAAAGTCGGGGATAGGGTCGTTTCTGAGGTTCGTGCAGTCTAATAAATGCCAGGAATCCCAAGTCAAATGACGAACAATGACTTGGACTTTCTGCTGAAATGCCTGAAAGTTTTAATTACTTTTTTTTATTGGTCAAATTAAGGGTTCCTAAGGGTTGTGAGAGAAAATTTTTGAGGTCAGGTTGGCCAATATTTGAGGTTAAGAAGGGTTAGGAATAAGTCTTATAACCCACACTTTTTTTCACCACTCAATTTAGATGAGTTTCAGTTGACCCTTGTCCTTCTTTCAAACTGTGGCTCCTCCATTATAAGACGTAACCTCATCTGTAGACGAGGTTACGTCCCCGGTGGTCCCCCAGAGGGTGTGCCTCCCCCTAAAAAATCGAATGTTCGTAGAATGTTGAATTTTGGAGAAAGGATTCAGCAGTCCGGATTTCTTGGAAAGAAATTGGGGTGTTTGGAATCAAGAGGTATTGACAACGGGCAATCGTGCCTGGAAGGCCCAGTGGCGGTTTGCCTAGTTAGTATATACTGTCGTTTAATCAATACACATATTTGATTACTGTTCACGATAGCTGCATACTGTTTTGCTAGTCAATGTACGATATCTGGTTCCAATTGCATTGCATTCCTTGCAAAGATAACACCGTCTTTCTAGAATGTTTCAAGACTAGACATTTATATTTTTCGCAAATTTCTTTTTCTTTTTAATTAAATGCTAACTATATATTTTTTTTTTCCTTAACTGACACCATGCGTTAATGTATTGGGTTGCTATGTTTTTTTTTAGATGTTTCTTTATTTTACATTTATAAAAGAAACGTTAATTGTAAACTTTGTTAATTTATTTTTTTTTTTTTTTATTAGTTTTTTATTTTTCTTAATCGTTTTTTTTCTGAATATTTTTTATTTTAATCATTTTTTACTTTGTTAAAATTATTTTTTAAATTATTTTTTCAAACTTATTTTTTTACAAGTTTAATTAGTTTTTTATTTTAATTTAATTTAATTTTGAGTTTTTTTCTTTTTTATATATTTTTATTTGTTTATTTATTTTGTGATCTTTATTTGCTTTAAATATTTTTGTTTTAATTACAAATAAATTTTTATGTCTTTTTATCATACGCTTAAAGCCACGTAGAATCAGTAAGATCAGGTCTAAATCAAGACTGCCGCTCGCATAACCTCATACCCTTCTTGTGATCTATTGATCTATTGATCTACTGTTTCATGTCATTCTATTGATTTCACAGTCATATTTTGGTATAACATAAATAGAAAACTTTTTATTTATTTTGTTTGTTTTTATATTTTTCGTTTTTTACTAAAGTAAATTTATTCCTTTGTTGTTTATAACTTAAATTTTTTGCAATTTTTGTTATACTGTAAAGCAGTAAATCATTAATCAGTAAATCAAACACCTCTCCCATTCCCCTCCCATCCCTGATCGCTATTTGATGCTACTTGAATCTATTGATCTAATTGATTCAAGTCATATTTTGTAATAACATAACACATAAAATATTTTTGATTTATTTTTGTTTTGTTTCTATAAATTTATAACATTTTGTTGTTTTACTAAAAATTTATTCTTTTTATAGTTTATCACTTAAAAAAATTTTACATTTTTCATACCTAAATGCAGTAATAGTAAGATCCGTAAATTCAACCTACCTCCGATACCTCATATCTGCCTTTCTGTGATCCTATTGATCTATTGTCTATTGATCTATTGGATTCAAGTCCATATTTTTGTATAACATAATCAAACTGTTTATTTATTTTTGTCTTTATTTCTTTTAAACTTTTCCGTTTTTTACTAAAAATTTATTCGCTTTTATGTTTATAACTTAAAAAAATTTGCACAGTATTCCCAAGGTTCTACTTGACTTTGTTCAGTTGCTAGAATGCAAACTGCCCTTCCATACTCTCGCATACGCCTTTCCATATCTATTGATCTATTGTCTATTGATCTATTGATTCTCTTGATCAAGTCCATTTTTTATATAATATAAACAAAAACTTTTATTTATTCTTTGTTTTGTTCTTTAAACTTTTTTGTTTTTTACTAAATTTATTCTTTTTATGTTATACTTTAAATAATTTGCGTTTTTTTACCATACCTTAAAAGCAGTAATAGCAGTAAATCTAATACTGCCCTCCAGACCCTCCTACCTCTTCCATGACTAGTTGAGTTCTATGAATCTTTTTGATCTTATTGATTCGTCATATTTTTCGGTATAACATTAACACAGAAACTTTCTTACTTATCTTATTGTTTGTTTCTTTAACACTGTCTCGTTTTTTTACTATAAAATTTTATTTATTTTGTTTAATTTGCCTTTAAATAGTTTTGTTTTTTACTAAATCCATTATTCTTTTTTATGTTTATTACTTAAAATTTTTGTGCATTATTTTACATTCCTTAAAAGCCCGTAAAACTCAGTAATTAGTAAATTCAAACTGCCATACAATAACCTTCATACCCTCTCTGATCTATTGAATCTATTGATCTATTTGATCTATTTGATCTATTGATATTCTTGTATACAGTAACACAAAAACTTTTATTATTTTCTTTGTGTTTTATTTCTTTAACTTTTCGTTTTTGTGCTAAAAAATTTAGTCTTTTATGTTATATAGACTTAAAAAAATTTGCTTTATTTTACATACCTTAAAGCCAGTGGCGTATTTGTAAATCAGAAAATCAAACTACCCTCCATACCCTCATACCCATCCATGACTATTGATCTATTTGATCTATTGATTTTAATTCATATTCTTGTTTAAAATACACATAACACATAAACTTTTTATTTATTTTGTTTGTACTTTAAACTTTTTTTCTTTTTTCTAATTAAAATTTTATTTATTTCTGTTTAATTTGCTTAAATATTTGTTTTTATTAAGCGAAAGTTCTAATGGGATTTCTCTTTAAGACTTAAAAATTTGCATTTTTACATACCTTTAAACAGTGAAAATCAGTAAAGTTCAGTCATAATCAAACTGCCCTCTCAGTAACCTGTATTACCCTTTCTGTGGATCTTATTGATTTCTATTGATCTATTTGATCTATTGATCTTATTGATGCTACTGATTCAAGTCATATTTTGTATAAATAACACAAAACTTTTTATTTATTTTTGTTTTGTTTTCTTTAAACTGTTCCGTTTTTTACTAAAAAAATATTATTCAGTAACTTGTTCTACCTGATGAGGTTAAAACATACCTTAAAACCAGGAAAGTCAAGCAGTAAATCAGTAAATTCAAACTGCCCTCCATAACCCTTTCCCCATCCATTGATCTATGATCTATGTGATTATTGATCTATTGATCTATCTGAATACTATTGATTCTTAGTTATACTTTTTGTCATAACATAATCACAAAACTTTTATTATTATTGTGTTTTTGGTTTCTTTAAACTTTTCGGTTTTTACTAATAAAAATTTTATTTACTTTTTTTAAATATTTGCTTTAAATACTTTTGTTTTTACTAAAAAATTTATTCTTTTATGTTCAAACTTAAAAATTTGCATTTTGTACATACCTTAAATCAGTCAGTAAATAGTAAATCAAACTGTCCCTCATAACGCCTCATACCCCTTCTGGATCTTATTGATGCTATTGATCTATTGAATCTATTGACTATTTAGTTCATGTCATATTTTTTGACATACATAACAGCAAAACCTTTTTATTTCACTTTTTTTGTTGTCTTTACAACTCGTGTTTGCGTGTTTTTACTAAATAATTTAAGTCCTTTTATGTATTAAAATAAAAAAAATTTGTTATTTACATACCTTAAAGCAGTAAAATCAGTAATCAGTAATTCAAACTACCTCCAAAACCTACCATGCCATGATCCTATCTGATTCTATTGATCTATTGATCTACTTCGATCTATTTAGTTCAAGTCAACAAATAACATAACAAACACAAAACTTTTATGTTAGTTTGTTGTTTTGTTTCTTTAACCTTCACTTTTTTTCACTATAAAATTTTATTTATTTTTTTTGTTTAATTTTCTTTAAAACTATTTTGTCATTACTAAAAAAATATTTATTCTTTTTTATGTTTTATAACTTAAAAAATTTGCATTTTACATAAACTAAACAGTAAATCAGTAAATCAGTAAATCAAACTGCCCCTCCATACCCTCATACTCTTTTTTAATATATTTTTTATATTTTTAATCCTTTCTGATCATTGATGCATTGGATCTTAAAATTCGTTTATGTTGTAACTTTATTTTATTTTGTGTTTTTTTTTTTTTATTTCGTTTTTACTAAATTTTTTTTTCCATTTTACTGTTAATAACTTAAAGCAAAAATTGAACATATTTATCCTTAAATAGTAAAGTCAGGTAAATGCAGTTAAATCAACAAACTGCCTCTCCAATACCCTCATATCCTCATTTCCATGATCTATTGATCTATTTGATTTATTGATTCTATTGATCTCATTGATTCAAGTCCATATTTTCTGTATAACATAACACAAAACTTTTTATTTCATTACATTTAATTCATTTAAAACGGTTTCTATTTTTTAAGTGTAAATTTTTTTAGTTATTTGGTTAATTATGCTTTAAATATTTTGTTTTTACTAAAAAATTTTTTATTCTTTTTCATGCGTTTTATAACTTAAAAATTTCATTTTTAACATAACCTTAAAACTCGGCAGTAAATCAGTAAATTCAAACTGCCCTCCATAACCTAATAATCACTCCTTCTGTGATCTATTGATCTTTTTGATCTATTTGATTCAAGTCATATTTTTGTATAACAAACACAAACTTTATTTATTTTTTGTTTTGTTTTCTTTAACACTTTTCGTTGTTTTTACATAAAAATTTAGTCTTTTTTATTATAACGTAAAAAAATTTGCTTATTTTACACACTTAAAGCAAGTAAATCGTAAATCCAGTAATCAAACTACCCACCACACCCTCCCCACCCCATCGATGATCTATTTTGATCTATTGAATCTATTGATTCAATGATTCAGTCATATTTTGTATAACATACCA
Source organism: Trachelipus rathkii (assembly GCA_015478945.1). Taxonomy (NCBI): domain Eukaryota; kingdom Metazoa; phylum Arthropoda; class Malacostraca; order Isopoda; family Trachelipodidae; genus Trachelipus; species Trachelipus rathkii. The sequence continues at coordinate 24,958 of JABUQX010015260.1, forward strand.
CAAAACCTTTTATTCATTTTGTTTGTTTCTTTAAACTTTTCGTTTTTTATACTCAAAAAATTTATTCCTTTTTTTTATAAGAAACTCGTTTGCATATTTACAATACCTAAACAGTAAATCAGTAAATTAGTAAATCAAACTGCCCTTGCACCATCCTCCTCCCCCTCGGTGACTTATTGATCTATCTGATCCTTTGTCTATTTGATCTATTGATCTATTGGATCTATTTTCTTGTGATTCAAGTCATATTTTTGTATAACATAACACAAAAGCTTTATTTATTTTTGTTTTGTGTTCTTTCAACTTTTTCGTTTTTGTTACTAAAAAATTTATTCCTTTTATGTTTATAACTTAAACCAAAATTTCGGCATAATTTTACATCCCTTAACACATGTAAACAGTAAAGTTTCAGTAATCAAACTGCCTCTCTCAAGTGCCCTCATACCATCATGGATCTAATTGATTTATTGATCTATTGATTCAAGTCTATTGTTCTATTGAATAACCCAAACTTTTTATTTATTATTTGTTTTGTTTTCTCTAAACATTTTTGTTTTTTAACTAAAAAATTAATTTATTTTGTTTAATTTGCTTTTAAATATTTTGTTTTCTAAAAATTATTCATTTTACATGTTTATTCACTTAGAAAATTTGCATTTTTTACCATACCTTAAATTCTTTAAATTTCAGTCAAATTCAGTAAATCAAACTGCCCTCCATTAACCTCATACCCTTCTCTGATCTATTGATCCCCATCCGGGATCTATTGATCCATTGATCTATTGATTTAAGCATCATATTTGGTTTAACATAACACAAAACGTTTTATTAATTTTTGTTATTTCTTTAACTTTTTCGTTTTTGGCTTAAAATAATTTAGTCCTATATTTTTTATATACTTAAAAAAATTTGCTTATTTGTACATACTCTTAAAGCAGTAAATCAGTATCAGTAAATCAAACTACCCTGCATACCCACATTCCTATCCCATCATGATCTATTGATTCTATTGAATCTATTGGATCTATTGATCTATGGTTTCAAGTCATATTTTGTCATAACTTAACACAAAACTTTTTATTTATTTTTTGTTTTGTTCTTTTAAACTTTTCAATTTTTCTAACTATACAATTTGGCTTTGTTAATTTGCTTGCGGAAATATTTTTGGTTTTTACCAAGCCATTGAGAGCTATCCTTTTATGTTTTTATTAGATTTAAAAATTTGCTATTTTTACATACTCTTAAATACAGTAAATCTAGTAAATGCAGTAAATCAACTGCCTCCCATAGCCTCATTCCTTTCTGGTTCTTTGATCTATTGATTCTATTGATCTATTGATGTCTACTGAATTCAATTGTCGTATTCTGTATAACAATAACAACAAACTTTTATTTTTAGTTTTTTGTTTGTTGTCTTTAAACTTTCCGTTTTTACTAAAAAAATTATCTTTTATTGTTTATAACTTTAAAAAAATTTTGCATATTACTATAATGAAACCTTATTTCAGTAAATCATTAAATCAAACTGCCCTCCATACCTCTTACCATTCCATGATCTATTGTCTATTGACTATTGATCTATTGATCTATTGATCTTTATTGGATTTCTAGTTATTTGGTATAACATACAGAAAACTTTTATTATTAACATTGTTTTGTTTTCTTTAAACTTTTCGTTTTTTTTACTATAAAATTTTATTTATTTTGTTTAATTTGGCTTTAAAATCTTTTGTTTTTTACCTTGAAAAAATTTATTCATTTCTATGTTTATAACACTTAAAAATTTTTGCATTTTTACATACCCTAAAACAGTAAATCATGAAATCAAGTAAATCAACTGCCCTCTCCATAACCTCGATACCTTCTGTTGATCTATTGATACTATTGAATTAGTGATCTATTGAACTATTGATTCAAGTCTATTTTGTATAACATAAAAAAAAAAACTTTTCTTTTATTTATTTTTGGTTTTGTTTCTTTAAACTTTTTCCTTTTTTACTAAAAAATTTAGTCCTTTTATGTTTATACACTTTAAAAAAATTTGCATTTTTACATACTCTAAGCAGTAAATTCAGTAAATCAGTAAATCAAACTACCCTTCCATACCCTCCTGTCATTCCATGATCTATTGATCTTTGATCTATTGGTTCAAGGTCATATTTTTTATAACATAACGGACAAAATTTTATTGTATTTTTGTTCCTTCTTTTAACCTTTGTCGTTTTTTTCTATAAAAGTTTTTATTTATTGTTTTATTTGCTTTAAATATTTTGTTTTTAACTACAAAAATTTATTCTTTTTATTGCTTTAGTAACTTAAAATTTGCAATTTTACATACCTTAAAACAGTAAATCAAGTAAATCAAACTGCCTCCTCACCCCTCATACCCTTCTGTGATTCTATTGATTCTTATTGATCTATTGATCTATTCGAGTATCATTTCGGATAAAGTCGTAATTTCTGTTAACAAACAAAAAACTTTTAATTTTATTTTTGTTTTGGTTTCTTTAAACATTTTTCGTTTTTTACTAATAAATTTATTCCTTTATGTTTATACTTTCAAAAAAAAATTTGCATATTTACATACCTTAAAACCAAAACATCAGTGAAATCAGTAAATCAAACTGCCCTCATACCCGTCATACCCATCCCATGAATCCTATTGATCTCATTTGTGCTAGTGTGATCCTATTGGATCTATTGAATCTATTGATTCAATCCATATTTTGTATAACATAACACAAAACTTTTATTTATTAATTGTTTTGTTCTTTAAAAATTCTTTCCGTTTTTTACTCATAAACTCAATTTATCTTCCTTTTTGCTTTTAATTATTTTGTTTACTAAAACTTTATTGTAATTATGTTAAAGCTGAAATAAAGTTGCATTTTTACATACCTAAAACAGTAAATCAGTAAATCGTAATATCATCCAACCATAACCTTCAATATCCCTTTCTGTGATCTAATTGATCTATTGATCTATTGATTTCAAGTCATATTTTGTATAATAATATAACACAAAACTTTTTTTATTTTTGTTTTTGTTTCTTTAAACTTTTTTCGATTTTACTAAAAAATATTCTAGTCCTTTTTATGTTATAACTTAAAAAAATTGGCTTATTTACATACCTTAAAAGCAGTAAATCAGCAATCAGTAATCAAACTGCCATCCATACCCTCATACCATCCATGATTAATTGATCTATTGATCTTATTTGATTCTATTGATTTATTGATTCTAGTCATATTTTTTGTATAAATAACCACAAACTTTTATTATTTTTTGATTTTGTTCTTTTAACTTTTCGTTTTTTACTAAAAAATTATCCTTTTATTGTTTTATTAACTTAAAAAGTTTGCATACTGTAACAAACCTTAAACATAAAAATTAAATAAATCAGTAAAATAAACTGCCCTTCATACCCTCATTCCAATCCATGATCTATTGATCTATTGATTATTGATCCAAGTCATATATTGATTCAAGTATATTTTGTATAACATAACACATAAAACTTTTATTTTTTTTGTTTTGTTTTCTTTAAAACTTTTTCGTTTTTTTTAACTAAAAAAATTTATTCCTTTTATGTTTATGACAACTTAAAAAACATTTGCATATTTACATATACTTTAAAACAGTAAATCAGTAAAATCAGTTAATTATCAAACTGCCCTCCATGCCTCCTATCCATCCATATCTATTGATCTATTGATCTATTGATCTAATTGATTCATTCATATTTGTTGTAATAAAATAGCAACAAAACTTTATTTATCTTTTTTTTATTTCTTTAAACCTTTTTTTGTTTTTTTACTATAACAATTAGCTATTATTTTTGTTTATTTTGGCTTTAAAAATATTTTTTTTAACTAAAAAATTTTAGTTCATTTTATGAAGTTGCAATTAAAAGATTTGCATGTTTTATGTACCCTAAGCCAGTAAATCAGTAAATCACTAAATCAAACTGCCCTCCATATACCCTCATAACTCCTTTCTCTGCTATTGATTCTATTGTCAATTAAAACCATTGATAGTATTGATTCATTGTCATAATTGTGCCTCAAAATAATATCAAAGTTTCCTTTTATTTTTTTTGTATTTTTTTAGAACTTTTCGTTGCTAAAAAATTTTATCCTTATTATGTTTATACTTAAAAAAATTTGCATTTTTACTCATACCTTAAAACAGTAATCAGTAAATCAGTAAAATCACCACGTACCGCTCCATACCCTCAATACCCATTCCATGATGCTAATTGATCTATGATCTATTGATCTACTTGATCTATTGATTCAAGCAATGAACCATGAAATTACATACAAAAACTTTTGAGATTCTTTGTTTTTGATTCTTTAAACTTTTCGTTTTTACTATAAAATTTTTATTTATTTTGTTTAATTTGCTTTAAATATTTTGTTTTTACTAAAAAAAATTCTTTTTATTTTTTAACCTTAAAAATTTGCCCATTTTACATACACTAAAAACAGTAAATCAGTAATCAGTAAATCAAACTGCCTCCATACCCTCAACCCTTCTGTGATCTATTGTCTATGATCTATTGATTCTATGATCTACTGATCTCAAGTCGTATTCTGTCTAACATAACACTAAAACTTTATTTATTTTTCGTTTTGTTTTTCTTTTACTTTCCGTTTTTACTAAAAAAATTACTCCTTTTATTTTTATAACTTAAAAAATAATTTTGCATATTTACATCCTTAGAAACAGTTAAATCGTTATTCATAACTTCAGAACGCACCTCATACCTCTCTATACGCTCATCATGATCTATTGATCTATTGATCCTATTGATTATAAGATCTATTGATCTATTGTCTATTGATTCAAGTTTATTTTGTATAACATAAACACTTTTATTTAATTATTGTTTTGTTTCTTTAAACTTTTTCGTTTTTAACTATAAATTTATTTATTTTGTTTAATTTGGCTTAAATATTTTGTTTTTACTAAAAAAATTCTTCTTTTTTATGTTTAATAACTTAAAAAATTTGCATTTTTACAAACCTTAATACACAGTAAATAGTAATTTGCCTCAAAGAAAAAACCTCCAAACCTCATACCTTCTGTGGATCTATTGATCTATTGATCTATTGATGCTATTGATCTATTGATTCAATTCATATTTCTGTATAACATACACAAACTTTTATTTATTTTGTTTTGTTTTCCTTAAACTCTTTTCGTTTTACTAAAAAATTTAGTCCTTTTAATGTTTATAACTTAAAAAATTTGCTTATTTTACACACCCTAAAGCAGTAATTCAGTACCAATTCAGTAATCAAACTACCCTCCATACCCTCATACCCATGCCAATGATCTATTGATCTATTGATCGTTTGATTCAAGTCATATTTGTCTAACATATACACAAAACTTTTATTTATTTTGTTTGTCTTTTAACTTTTCTTTTTACTATAAAAATTTTCATTTATTTTGTTTAATCTTTCTTTAATTATTTTGTTTTTATAAAATTCTATTCTTTTTATGTTCTATAAACTTAAAATTGCATTTTTTACATTACCTTAAACAGTAAATCAGTAAATCAGTAAATCAAAGAACTCCCCTTCCATACCCTCATAAACCCTTCCTGTTGATCTTATTGGATCTATTGGATCTATGGTGTTATTGATCATTGATCCTTAGTCTGATTCAAGTCGTATTCTTGTCATAAAATAACAAAAATTTCTTATTATTTTATTTTGTTTGTTTTCTTTAAAACTTTCCGTTTTTTACTAAAAATTATATCCTTTTATGCTAGCTTTTCTAAAAAAATTTACATTTATACATACCTTAAAACAGTAAATCAGTAAAGTCGTAAATCAAACTGCCCTCCTATACTTCCATGATCTTGATTTAATGATCTATCTGATCTATTGATATATTGATCTTTGATCCTATTGATTCAAGTCCATAATTTTGTATAACATAACACACAACCTTTTTTTTGTTTTGTTTTGTCTTTCCGTTTAAAACTTTTCGTTTTTACATATAAAATTTTATTTATTTTGGTTATATTCTTTAAATATTGTTTTTTACTAGAAAAATTTTATTTTTTTAATCGTTTAAATCTTTAAAAATTTGCATTTTTTACAATGACTTACAACAGTAAATTCAGTAAATCCAGTATGATAGTCAAACTGCCCTCCATAACCTCATACCCTCCTGTGACTATGTTCTATTGATCTATTGACTCAAGTCATTTTGCTATAACATAACACAAAACTTTTATTTATTTGTTTTGTTTCCTTAAAACTTTTTCGTTTTTTACTAAAAATTTAGTCCTTTATTGTTTATAACTTAAAAAAATTTGCTTATTTACATACTTATAGCAATAAATCAGTAATACAAAACTGCCCTCCAGTACCCTCATACCCATCCTATGATCTCTGTCCAATCGAAATCTATTGATCTATTGATCTATTGATTCAAGTCATATTTTGGTATAACATATAACACAAACTTTTATTCATTTTGTTTTGTTCTTTAAACTGTTCGTTTTTTACTAAAAAATTTATTCCTTTTATGTTTATAGCAACTTAATAAAAATTTGCATATTTACATTACCTTAAAACAGTAAAATCAGTAAATATAAATCAAATCTCACTCTTTAAAACACCTCATCCATCTGATCTATGATTCTATTGTCTATTGATCTATTGATACTATTGATTCAAGTCATCTTCTTGTATAACATACCACAAAACTTTATTTATTTCTTGTTTTTGTTTTCTTTAAACTTTTCGTTTTTTACTTAAAAAATTTATTCTCTTTTATGTTAACTAAAAAAAATTTGCATATTTACAGTATTTAAAACAGTAAATCATAAATCAGTAAATCAAACTGCCCTCTCACCCACACCCCTTCATATCTATTGATCTATTGATCTATTGCTATTGAATTCAAGTCATATTTGTATAACATAACAAAAACTTTTATTTATTATTTTTGCTTTTGCTCCTCTTCTTTCCATCAATGCTAATTTTATGTTTTATACTTAAAAAATTATTATAGATCTATGAATTATATTATTTTCTTTACTATTTTGTTTTACAAAAAATTTTATCTCATTTTATTTTATCAACTCAAAAATTTGCATTTTACATACCTGGCAGTAAAATCATAATCAGTAAATCAACATGCCTCGCAATACCCTCTACCCTTTATGTCGTCTATTGATCATGAAACTATTGATCTATGTGACTCTATTGATTCAAGTCCAATTTTGTATAAAATAACACAAAACTTTTATCTATTTGTTTTGTTCTTTAATAGTTTTGTTTTAAAACTAATAAATTTATTCTTTTAACGTTTATAACTTTAAAAAAATTCTATGCTGCTCTTTCCTCCCCTAAAGCAGTAAACAAGTAAATTAGTAAATCAAACTGCCCTCCATACCCCATATCCTTCTGTGATCTATTGATTATTGACTATTGATGGCTATTGATCTATTGAATCGAGGTCCCATATTTTTTTGGTATAACATCAGCCACAAAACTTTATTTACTTTTGTTCTTGATTTGTCTTTAAACTTTTCGTTTTTTTACTAAAAAAATTATTTATTTTTGCTTATTCTTTTCAACTTTGTTTTTAATTGAAATTTCTTTTCTTTTTATTTTATAACTTAAAAATTTCATTTTTACATACCTTAAACAGTAAATCGAGTGAAACATGTAAATTCAAACTGTTGTCAGCTACCTCACCCAGCCCTACATGATCATTGATCCTAATGATCTAGATCTATTTGATCAAGTTAATCTTTTTCGTATAACTAACATAAACATAAATTCTTGCTGTGGCTTTGTTGTTTGTTGTTGTGTTGTTGTTGTTGTTTGTTGTGTTTGTTGTTGTTGTTGTATGTTTTTGTTGTTGTTGCTGTTAAATTTATCATACGTTCAAGTTAAATGAAAATACTACCACACTTTTCAAACAATACTCTAAAATATTAATGTTATTTTACATAACATTGTAATATTGAAAACTTAAACAAAAATACATATCAAAATATTATAGCCCAACTGACATACAGTATTCGTTAACAAGGTAACTAAAATTAGAAGTTCAACTTACCAGCAGAAGAAGGCATAGCAATCTCAATCTTTGCTAACATATTTTAGTCAGATAATATTATTATTATTATTATATTATTATTATATATTTATTTTATTATTATTAATATATTATTATGTATTATTATTAATTATATTATTATTATTATTATTAAATTATATTTAATATTATTATTTATATTATTATTATTACTTATTATATTGAACTAATAATGTATAGAAAAAAGGGCAGCGAAAACCAAACAGGAGAATATACAAAAAAAATCGGCCACTCAAGGTCATAAATGACAGTATTTTCATAAAAACACATACATCACATACACAAACACAATAAATAAGACAACTTTACTAATAAAGCCATATTGATCAGTAGATAGTAGAGATTGTATGCTGGTTATTAATGTAAAAGTGTCCTATATTAATTGTGTGTGTTGTGTAATGTGGTATCGTTGGTTTATGTTGTGTGTGTTTGTGTTTGTGTGTGTAATTATATATGGTGTGTTAGGTTGCTATTGTCATAACATATATTAGTTTGATATAATAAAATAATAATAATCATATAATAATATTTACCTGACTATCCTGATCCCAATAAAATAATATCATATAAGCTACAAAATAGTGTGTTCTTTGGCATAATAATAAATATAATAATATTTTGAGCGTTTGTGTGTTATTGGTAAAGATTGAGATCTAGCATGGATTAGAATACATTAAGTAAACTTTAATTTAGTTACCTTGTTAACGAATCTGTATTCATTTTGGGCTATTTTATATCTCTTTTGATAAGAGTTTTCAATATTATAAATGTTCAATGTAGAATAACATTAATATTCTTAGCAGAATACTGTTTGGAAAAAGTGTATGTATATTTCATTTAACTTGAACGTATGATATATTTAACAGCAACAACAACAGACAAAAACTAACAACAACACAACAAAACAACAACAACCCAACAACAACCACCATGCCAAAGCAAAGAATTTATTTTTATGATATGTATACAAAACGATACTTGATATTCAATAATAATAGATGCATTCAGATCAAATATATCATTGAAGGGCCAGGAGGTACCTCTAGACACAGTTTGATTTTGTTTACTGATTTACTGTTTCTAAGGTAGTCATGTAATTTTCACGTGTTCGTCTTTCGAGAAATTTCTAATTAAAACACCATTTGAAGAAGCGAATAAGCAAAAATAATAAATTTTTTTAGTAAAATACGAAAAGTTTAAAGAAAATCAAAACAAAAATAAATAAACGTTCTTGTGTTTTATACAAAATATAACTTGATCAATAGATCAATAGATCAATAGATCAATAAAGATTACAGAAGGCGCTGAGGTGGGCAGTTTTGATTTACTGATTTACTGCGTTTATAGTTTTGACATTATGCAAATTTTTTAAAGTTATAAACAAAAAGAATTAAATTTTTTAGTAAAAAATATACCGAAAAGTTTAAAGAAACAAAACCAAAATTAAAAAAATTTTCTGTGTTTTATGTTATACAAAATGACTTGAAGAGGTAGACAATGAAACTCAATAGAAAATTCTTTACTTTGAGATACACAATAAATCTGGATTTGATTTTACTGATTACTGATACTGCCTTAAGGCTCTGTAAAAATGCAATTTTTTTAAGTTATAAACATAAATATTAAACAATTTTTAGTAAAAACAAAAATATTAAAGCAAAATTAAACAAAATAAATATTTGTTTAGTCAAAACAAAATGTTTAAAAGAAACAAAACAAAATAAATAAAGCTTTTTGTGTTATGTTATACAATAAAATCATGAAATTGAATCATTAGACAATAGATCAATAGATCAATAGATCAAACTAATCAATCGCATAAAGCTATGTAACACTTCTACTGATTTACTGATTTACTGTTTAAGGTAATGTCAATATGCAAATTTTTTTAAGTTATAAACTAAAAAGGAATAAATTTAGTAAAAACAAAAAGTTAAAAGAACAAAACAAAAAATAAATAAAAGTTTTGTGTATGTTATACAAAATATGATTGAATCAATAGATCAATAGATTCAATAGATCGATATAGAATCATAGATCATGGATGGGACATGAGGGTATGAAGGGGCATTCTATTTTACTGATTTACTCGATTACTGTTTTAAGGTATGCAAATATGGCAAATTTTTTTTAAGTTATCAACATAATCAAGAAATAAATTTTTTTAGTAAAACAAAAAAAAAATAAAAAGAACAATAACAAAAATGAATCAAAGTTTTGTGTTAGTTAATCAAAATTGACTTGAAATCAATAGATCAATTAGATCATAAGATTCAATAGCATCAATCGATATGGATGGTGAGGTATGGAGGGCAAGTTTGATTACTGATTACTGATTTACACTGCTTTGGGTAATTAATAAGCAAATTTTTTAAGTTATAAACAATAAAAAGTAAATTTTTTATCGTAAAAAACGAAAAGTTTAAGAAACAAAACAAAACAAAAATTAAATAAACGTTTTGTCGTTATGTCTATACAAAATTATGCCTTGATCATACGATCTAATAGATCAATAATCAATAGATCATGGTTACAAAAGGGTATGAGGTTATGGAGGGCAGTTTGATTTACTGATTTTATGTTTTAGTGTATGGTAGTAAACAAATGCAAATTTTTAGTTATACACATAAAAAGATAAATTTTTTAGTAAAACAAAATATTCTTTGCAAATTAAGCAAAATAAATAAATTTTATAGTAAATAACGAAAAGTTTAAAGAAACAAAAACAATAATAATCAAAAGTTTTGTTTGTATACACAAATATACTTGGCATCAATAAGATCAAAATAGATCAGATTGATTCAATAGATCATGGATGGGTATTGGGGTCTGGAAGGCATTTTGAATTTACATGATTACTGATTTCACTGTGTTTAAAGGTATTGTAAATATTGCAAATTTTTTTAAGTTATACACATAAAAGGAATAAATTTTTAGTACAAAAACGGAAAAGTTTAAAGAAACAAAACAAAATAAATAAAAGTTTGTGTTATGTTATAAAGAATACGACTTGAATCAGTAAATTCCATAGATCATTAGATCAATTTAATGAATCAATAGATCACAGAAGGGTATTGCAGGGTATGGACGGCAGTCTTTTGGATGTGTACCTGATTTACGATTCTAACTGTTTTAACAGGAAGTAAAAATGCAAATTGTTAAGTTTTATAAACATAAAAGAAATTTTTTAGTAAAAACAAAATATTTAAAGCAAATTAAACAAATATAAAGTTTTTATAGTAAAAACGAAAAATTTAAAGAAACAAAGACAAAAATAAATTATAAAGTTTTGTGTTATGTTATACAAAATATGACTTGAATCATAGATCAATAGATCAATAGATCACAGAAGGGTATAAGGGTATGGAGGGCAGTTTGATTTACTGATTTACTGATTTACTGCTTTAAGGTATGTAAAAATGCAAATTTTTAAGTTATATTAACATAAACAGAATAAATTTTTTAGTAAAGAACAAAAAATTTAAAGCAAATTTAAAGCAAAGATGATAAAAATTTTTAGTTGAAGCGAAAAGTTTATAAGATAACAAAAATAATTTTCTACTACATGTCTTTGTTAAGTTTCAATAAGATAACTGGAATATATAGATCAATAGAACTGACATGAATCAATAATCAATAGATCATGGATGGGTATGTGGTATGGCGGGCAGTTTTGATTTACTGATTTTACTGATTTACTTGTTTTAGGGTATGTAAAACTGCAAATTTTTAAAGTTATAACATAAAAAGAATAAGTTTTTAGTAAAAACAAAACGTATTTTAAAAGCAAATTAAATAAATATAACTGAAATATTGCAAACCAACAAAAACGATTTAAGAAACGAAAACAAAATAATAAAATTTTGTGTTATGTTGTTTGCTAATATAATCTTGAATCATAGATTCAATAATCGAAATAGATCATAGATCATGATGGGTATGAGGGTATGGAGGGCAGTGTTGATTTACTGATTTACTGTTTTAAGGTATGTAAATATGCAAATTTTTTAAAGTTATACATAAAAGGAATAAATTTTTTGTGTTTTAAAAATAAACAAGATTAAGAACAAAAACAAAAATTAAATTAAAAGTTTTTTGTGTTATGTAATACAGAATACGACTTGAATCAGTTAGATCATAGATCAATAGATCAAGTAGATACAGGTAAGGGGTATGAAGGGTATGGGAGGATAGTTATTTAGATTATTACTTGATTTTACTGTTTAAGGTATGTAAAAATTCTAAAAGTAAACATACTTCAATGATTTTATTGGTTACAAACAAAAAATATTTTTAAACTTCAAAATCAATGTAAATTAATTTTAATGGTAAAACACGAAAAGTTAAAAGAACAAAACAAAAATATATAAAATTTTTGTGTTATTTATACAAAATATTGAACTTGACCCTAATAGATTCAATAGATCAACTATGATCATGGATGGGTTATGAGGGTATGGAGGGTAGTGTTGATTTTACTGATTTACTGATTTCCTGCTTAAGGATCTAAAAAGCAAATTTTTTTAGTTATAAAACATAAAGGAACTAAATTTTCAGTCAAAACGAAAAGTTTAAAGAATAAAACAAAAATAAATAAAAGTTGTGTTATGTTATACAAATATGCTTGAATCAATTAGATCAGAGAAGGGTAAGAGGTTATGTATGGCAATTTCGATTTACTGAATTACTTGAAATGTCTGCTTTAGCCTCTTTAAAAATGTTAATTTTTTTAAGTGGTTAACTGTAGAAAGATCCTTACGTAATCAGCTTTTCTTTTTCAGCGTACTAAACAAAATAAATAACATTTTAGTAGTATAAAAAACGAAAAAGTTTAAAAGAAAACAAACATAAAATAAAAGTTTTTTGTGTTATGATTAATACAAAATATGACTTGAATCCAATAGATCAATAGACATTAGTATCAATAGATCATGGACGAGGGGAGCGCGGGTGAGGGGAGTTTGATTTACTGAATTACTGCTTTTGAGGTATGTAAAAAGTCAATTTTAAGTTATAAACATAAAAAGAATAAATTTTTTGTAAAACAAAATGTTTAAAAGAAACAAAAACAAAAAGTAAATAAAAGTTTTTTTTGTGTTATGTTATACAAAATATTACTTGAATCAAAAGATCAATAGATCATATTAGATCAATAAATCAAATAGATCAATAGATCGAGGGTATGGAGGGCAGTTGATTTACTGATTTACCGATTTACTGCTTTAAGGTAATGTAAATCTGCAATTTTTTTTTAAGTCTAAATATAACAATAAAAGGATAAGAGTTATTTTTAGTTAATAAACGGAAAGTTTAAAATATAAACAAAAATAAATAAGTTTTGTGTTATGTTTATAACTCAAAATATGACTTGAATATCAATAAGTAATAGCATCAATAGATCAATACGAAACTGAGATACAAAAGGGTATGAGGCGTATGGAGCGGTCAGTTGATTTACTGATTCTACTGATTTACTGCTTCTAAGGTATCAAATAAAATGTAAATTTTTAAGTTATAAATAAAAAAAAGAGTAAATTTTTTTATAAAAACAATATTTAAAGAAACAAAAACAAAAATAGTAAAATGTTTTTGTGTTATTTATACCAAAATATCATTTTGAATTCAACTAGACTAATAGATCAGTGATTAATAGATTCAATGGAACGGTATGAGTTATGAGGGCAGTTTTGAATTTACTGATTTAACTGATTTATTATTTTTAATTATATTGTAAATATGCCAAATTTTTTTAAGTTATAACATACAAAGAATAAATTTTTTAGTAAAAGACGAAAAGTGATAAAAACACAAAACAAAAATAAATAAAAGTTTTGTGTTATGTTTATACAATCATTATGACTTGAGAAATGCAATGATCAACTAGATCAATAGACTCAATAGATCAATTAGAATCAATGGATGGGTATGTGGGAATGGAGGGTATTGATTTACTCGATTTACTGATTTACTGGCTTAAGGGTATGTAATAAATGCCAAAATTTTTTAAAGTTATTAAATTAAAGGAATAAATTTTTTTTAGTAAAAAGAAAAGTATAAAAGAAAACAAACAAAATAATTAAAAGTTTTTGTGTTAAATTATACAAAATATGACTTAGAAATATGACTACGATCAATAGATCAATAATCATAGATCCATTAGATCACAGACGGGTTATTTGAGGTTTAATGGAGGGCAGTTTGTGATTTACTGATTGTACTGATTTATCTGCTTCTAAGTAGGTAAAAAGAATAAATTTTTTATTAAAAACAAACTATCAACTCAAGAATTAACAATATAGAATAAAACAAATAAAATATATAAAAAAGAAAAAAGTCAAAAATTAAATAAATTCAAATAAAATAATAAACTTATAAAAAAAAAAAACAGTTTGAAAATAAATTTAAAAAAAAAAACTTAAATCACAAGTAAATAAATGTAAAATAAAAAATAGTTTAGAAAAAACAAAAAAAAAAAAAAAAAAAAAAAAAAAATTAAATTAAACATAAAGTAATAATGTAAAATAAAAAACATAAAAAAAAATAGCAACGAATAATATGCCAATGTTTCTAGTTTAAGGAAAAAATATATATTAGTTAGCATTTTATAAAAAAGAAAATGTAATTTAAAATATAAATGTCAGTCTCTAACCTTTAGAAAGACGGTTATCTTTGCAAGATGCAAATGCAATTGACGATATGTACATGAATAGAACAGCTATCAGGTATTTGAAATTAATAATATTATAATTAAATCGAGTGTTTTACTAACTAGCACCGTCACTTGGCTTCCAGCACCGTTGCCCGTGTCAATTCCTCTGCTGAATTCCAAACCCCAATTCTTTCCAGAAATGCGACTCTGAATCTTTCTCCAAATTTCAACATTCTACGAACATCCCGATTTTTTAAGGGGGAACGCACCCCTCTGGGGTGGCACGGGGACGTAAACCCGTCTACAAATGAGTAACGTCGCCTTATATGGGGAGCCAATTTTGAAGAAGAAAATAACTAGAAACTTCATCTAAATTGCAAGTGGTGAAACAAAAGTGTGGTTCACATAAACTTATTGCTTCAACCCTTCTAATCTCAAATAATTGGCCCACATGAACCCTCACCAATCGGTTGATCGACAACCTTAGGAACCCTTAATTGAACCAATAAAAAGTAACATACAAACTCTAGCAATCTTTCGAGAAAGTCCAATGTCATGTCGTCATTCTGACTCTGGACTTCTCCCCGCTTTTGATTGAGACTCCACCAACCATCAGAATCGCCACTTCCCACGACTCACTAATGCAACCCTAACTCCAACACCTCAAACGCAGTCAAAAATGACGACCCTTATGAAACTTCCAAGTCCATGTCGGCTCGTGACTGAATGCCCCTGTTCCCAAACGCCTCAATACCTCCATAAACGGCTTTCCTGAAACCCAAGTAACCCATAGATGGACACCATTCAATTGTCTATAATCTGACGACCTTAACGCAATTTCCAATCAAAGTCATGTTCGGATTTGGGACTTGATTTTCCCTGTTCAAACGCAAATCACATACCCTCTAAACCGGCTTCCCCTGACCCAAAACTCATATAGATGCACCCTCAAGCGTCTAAATCTGACGACCTTACACAATTCCAATCAAAGTCATTCGGCTTTGACTTGATTTCCCCTGGTTCCAGCAAAACCGCTCTCATATACCTCAATAATACTGGGTTCCACCCAAAAAACCATAGATGTGACAACTCAGCAGCCAAAAATCTGGACTCAGCGGAAAATAGATGCATCGAAGCTCGGCTTCCGCTCCGGCTCGGCTCCAAGCTCGGCTCAAAGCTCCGGCCCGCTTCTCCGGCCTCCGACTTCCGAATAAAAATCTATCGGGTAAAAAAAATTATACCAGAATCCTAGAAAAAATTTAAAAAATATTACAGCAATTCAGAAAATAATAATAACATTCCAGTTTTCCAGATAAATTCTACGGGTTCTGGAATGCAAGAAAAGGTCGATCGTGCTCATCTATACTTCTTATATTATATATATATATATATATAATAATTATATATATAAATATATGTTTATAAATATATAGAATATAAATGTATATATATATATATATATATATATATAATAATATATATATATATAGTATATATATATATTATTTATAATATATATTATATATATATATATATATATTAAGTGTATTTTATTACTATTGGATGTTTGAAGATTATTTTACTAGTATCTTATAGAAACGCCCCAGGGTATTTTAAATTAATATATATATTATATATATATATTATATATTATATATATAATAATATATATATATAATATATATATATATCATATATATATATATATATAAATAATATATATATATAATATATATATATATATTATATATATTATATATATATATTAAATTGGAAAAAATTGACTGAATAAAGAGTACCATGAATGGGTTTGCTAGTTTTTGGTATCCTTTGACGCATTTGTTCATGCAATTTTGGGATCAATTGAAAGAATTTTTCCTGCTTTCGATTAAGCACGGTCAAACGTTTGAAATAGACTTGGACAGAAAAAGCTCTAAAACTTGTAAGGATTATAAATGATTTAGACAGGTTAGACCGCCAATAGTAACAAATTTGAAGATAAAATTGGCAAAATGTGAATCATTTCACGTAGGACTTAATTCACTTTAAATTTAATTAGTTTTATTCTTACGCATAGTATGCGTTAAATTTATAAAAAGAAATTAAATATATTTCTATTAAATTTATAACCAAAGAGGAAAAAATTTATAACCAAAGAGGAAAAAATTTATAACCAAAGAGGAAAGAATCTTTACTTATTACTGGAAATTTGATTTAGTACTCTTTAATAATGCGAATCTAGTTATTATCTTCAAGTCAATAAAAATTAAAGATACATTCATGATTCTATTACACTTTTGTATTAAATTTTAAAATTATTTCCTTTCGTTCATTCTCATTTATTTTAAGTATTTTAAAGGTATATCATTGAAATCACTTAATAAAATGCAATTACCAAATTATAATAAGTTTAGTACCGTAAATATAATTATTATTGCACATTAGTAATTTTGTATTAGTAAAATTGTTGAGAATTATATTAGTAAAATTGTTGAAAATAATATCTGAAATTAAAACATACATCGTGAATAAAAATTGAGTATTTTTTTTGGTCTTATTAGGTGGGAGTTTTTTTTTTTTGGGGGGGGGGGGTTTAATGCTAGCCCTGACTAAAAGTTTTTTAGTAGTTAATTTTAAAAATGGGAATCTAGTTTGTTTTTAATTTTATTTCTCGTATAATCAAATTTAAGATACATCATTTTGACTTTTGTACCAAATTTTAAAAATTAATTTTTTTTTCATTTTCATTTATCTCAAATATTTAAAAGGTATATCAGTGAAAATCTTGAATAAAATGCAACTAGACTCAATCACTTGAAACATAAATTGTTTTTATTATTGTTCATATATATAATAATTTTTAAAATCTCCTCTCAATATTGTTTGACAAATAATAGCTAAAGTTAAAAAATAAAACACTAACAGCTGGGCTTTTTTGTTTTTTTTTTATTAGGTGGGCTTTTTTTTCTTTCTTTTTTTGGGTGGGTTTTTTAATGCCAACCCTGGTCTTAATTATTCTAAGCTTTGAACATCCTTTCAGTGTATATATTTTAGCGTTTCAGCTGTTCGTCTCTTTTGCTCTGCCAACCATCTTGGATATCAAAATGTTTGAACGAATATCCGAACATGTATCCTAACTCTTCTAAAGATTCATTTTCTTCTCTTCTAACAATTGATTTAGCAGAGAACTGATTAAGAATATATAATATAATATATATAATAATAATATATATATATATATATAATATATATATTATATAAAATATATATATATATTAATATAATATATATATAAATTATATATATATATATAATATTATATATAATATATATTATATATAATATTATATCTTATATATATTTATTTTAGTTACCATTGATTACACAGGGCTGCGCTTGAAATTTTTTTTGACCTCTTAATGTTATTTTGTTGATTATTATCAATTTGCCTATGGAGATTTCGATAATGACATTCGTTTTGCTCTGTCAGGTCGGGATTTTTTTCTAGAACCAATTTATGTTCATTACTCGTGAAAGGCAAAAGTACTAAATTATAAAGGGATAGTGAAGGCAATAAAATACTGTAAAGAGGTTTAAACTCTAATAGATATGTTTGCATATTTACAATTTGCTTACATTACATACCAATAAAACATATTAATTCATTAATTAGGAAGAAATGATTTTTTAGTCGACTTTCGCTTATGTTTGTCGGTACGGGAATCACGCTTTAAACAACAACAGTAATCCGCCATCTTGTTCATGTCCCAGCGTCCTTGATATCTGTCTTTCATCGTTTGAATGTCCTGATGGAATCTTTCTCCTTGTTCTTAGCTATAGTCGCCGCAGTTGTCGGGAAAATAGTCAACATGTGATAGTAGAAAATGCATTTTTTTTGGACATACGTGCTCCCACTTCCATAAAACTTTGAAACAGGTCATCAATAAGTTTGTAGTCAAAATTTTGGCAATTAGTAACGACTAACTTAAATGATTGCCATGCTTTTCTTTCTTCCTCGGTCATACTCCTCTCAAACCCTTCGTCCTTCATGAGGCTTCTAATCCAAGGGCTATCGAATATCCCAGCATGTACCTTTGCATCATTGTTATGTGAAAACTTTTGTAGTATAAATTGGAATGCTAAACCCTCTTTATTCAAAGCTTTCACATAGTTTTTCATTAGGCCAAGTTTAATATGAAGAGGTAGTAGCAAAATCTTATTTGAATTGACTAAAGGCGTAGCAATAACATTGTAAGACCCTGACGAAAATGTTGTATCTGTTTGTCCAGACGGTCGTCTGTCCAAAAACAAAGAAAACAGGATGCTTTGTGTATCCACCTTGCATGCCTAAAAGTAGGGACACAACCTGAAACAAATGAATAGATATGTTGAATGTAGATTTCAAACATATAATTTGAAACATTTATATCATAACTATAGCTTAAATAGAATAGTTCCCCAACAAAAGTATCCCACTTACATAGCTATGGTTTAAATAACAATATAAAATGTAGCATTTTACCTTCAAATCTCCACAGATACTCCAGGTGTGTTCCTTATACTGTAAGGAAATAAGTATTGCTTTCATTTTATCATGGCTCTCTTTTAACTGAACAGAATGGGCAACTGGAATAGATGCAACCTTATTTCCAATATGTAAAAGAATTCCTTTCAAACTTCTGCTTGATGAGTCAATAAAAAGTCTCCATTCGGAGGAAGTTTAAGTCAGACCCAGAGCTTCAATAACTCCTTTAACATCATTGCAATACATTAGTGAGTTGTTGTGTATTTAAAAAAAACTACGGAATTCTTCATCTCTGTGACGATACCAGAAGTATGTGGTTTCCCGAGCAAGTAAATGGCATTCAGCAGAGGTAAACCAAGTAGTTGAGCAGACTCTTTTGACAAGCCTAAATCTCTGGTAAAATCGTTAAGTTGACATTGAATGAGTGGTTGTGATTGGTTAGTATCTGTTGTAGAGGGTTTATGTTTCTATGTTGCTACTATGATCATCAATGTCATCACTTCCTCGAAGGAAATCCATGTCCATGGGTGTAACTGATACAGGTACCTCTGGCCCACGAGGAACAGGTTTCCTGGCAGAAAGAATATCTCGGTACTTCACAGTATGCTTGTTCTTCCTATTTATCACTGTAAACATTACATTGTATGAAGACAACCCTTTCTAGACAAAAAATTTAGCAAAATAAAAACGTATATAGCGTATGTAAAGGAAATACATTTAAAGTGAACATACCTTGTAAGTTATTCATGCAAAAGTAAGTCAGTTATATGATCCTTTCCTTCTCTCCATACCATAGGAGCACGAAAAGATGAAGAGCACATCTTTCCCTTCGTCCAGCGTGTTAGATTTTTTATACAAGTTGTACAGCATATATAGGGAGCAAACCTTTTGTCTTTATCGCCCCATTTTTATTCCAAAATAGACATCATACGATGATTTTACAAACCTTTTGATATTTGACTGTTGCTGAGGAATGTTACCATACCACATATATAGCAGAACCTATTCGGATCGTTTCTACATTTTCTGTTCATTTTTCAAGAGCGAGCTCTGAGCGGCCTCTCCTCCGAATGTCTTTTTACTCTTAAAATAATTACTGAAGAAACCACAAACACTGGATGGTTTTGACGATGAATAACTGATAGGGAGTTTTATCATCCCTTCTCATTCCAATGTACGTTTATAAATGACCACAAATTTTTATCACTTATGGACATTATAAAATAATTTTAATTAGTTCTGAAAAACATTAAGAAAGTGAATGTACAAAATTGAAGTAATGAATAAAGGTAATAAAGCTATGTATACAAAGATAAAGTTGCCTCAACAGAACCATTCTTATGCATTTATTACACATTCTTAGGTAACACCTAATATCTATATACCTATATGACGAAAAATTATACAAAAGTGAAAATTGCGCTAAATTTTTAAATTTGTTCTAGTTTCAAAACTAGACCTGATACGACAAAACCAATACCAGATTTGAAATCAGTACATTAAAATTATAAAGGATTCATTGTAAAACCTCAGGCAGCAAAAATTACGCAGACCAGTGTTTGCAGAGAAATGTATATAATGATATTATAATATTATATTTAAGTTAACTATTTTCTCTATAGCATTTAATCTAGAATTAAGTTCTTTTTCTACCCCATTTATTTATTAATTATTAGTTATTAAAATACTTGATATTAGTAAGCCATTTTTATCGTAGATTAAGCATTTGGGAGTTTCGGCTCCAGTTTCCTTAGTCTATTGAGGAAATAACCAAAGGAAGGTATACCTTTGATTCCGAGCATTGTGATCTGCTGCAAGCTCATCTAATAGCCAGTCTACTGAATATAAGCAATGAGTCTACTCAGTGAGGGTACCGACTTAGTCTATCAACTAGGGTAGAGTCTACTATGCAAACTGTAACCAGTCTACTGATTAAGAAATAGCGAGAGCTAGGACAAAATTTGCAAATGGGAGGAGTCATATCAATGGAGGTACTGCCCGGTCTACCTTGCACATTTGTTCAGTCTGCTGACACGGAAGGAGACCGTTATCCGCTCTTAAACGCTGAGTTCACTCAGTGAGGGTATGCCTGTCTACCAGATAGATACGGTCTCTGTACACCACCTGTGTCAGTCTTACTGATAAAAGAGAACGGCCTTCCGCTCACAGGTACAGAGACTTCTCTGTGCAAGGGCTTCGTGTTCTGGTCTTCCATTACAGGAAAATAAATCAAATTATATTAAGTCTGACTGAGGTCTACCGTGAATAAAGAGCGAGTCTACTCACTCTCATCTGAAAGGTCTACGTTCTACGAACTCTATCTCGACACATTTCAAAAAAGAGTTTCATGGAAATGAACCACTCACATTTCACTGGGATGGAAAGCATTTTCAAGATCTGACATCGAAAGAACATGTGAATCGCTCTTCCCATTCTCATATCTGTCCCGAATGATGAATAAACTGCTTTGGTGTTCCCAAGCGAACTTCTGGAAACTGGTGAAAAGTACAACCCCATAGTAATATTTGATTCCATACAAGAATGGAGTAATCTGTGAAGCAAGTGGCAGCAATGTGCTTTGGGAACAACAACTGCCTGCAAACACAGGTCTTCAAGTTGGTGCATGTGTTTTAATTGAACAGATACTTGGCAGAGATTTCTGCATTTTGCCTTGCCGTCATCATATCATGGAAATTGTTTTAGCAGCAGCTGTTCAATCCACCATGGGGGGCAGATCTGGTCCTGAAGTTTCGCTTTTCAAGCTAATTTCAAGCCCGATGGGAATCTTTGATTCTACACTTTTGAGGCTATGAGTTGCAGAAGTTAGTGCAGTGCAGTGATTGCAGATTGGGTTCGACAATAAACACTAAAATTTGCAACCAATCAATTGCAGAAAAATACAACCTCGTGGTGATTACCTTGAGCTTCTGGAACTCTTCAATTTTGTTTCTTGGAGATGCTCCACCACGTGGTGTTAAATTCAGGGCCCCAGAACCGGCGCATCATTGCAAGTTGGATGAGTTACCTCCTGTATGCTTTCAAAATTTATGTTTCGGAAACAGTTCAAACTCACAGCTGAGGAGAGAAGGGTCTCAAGGAGCTATGCATTTTTGGAAATTCTAGTATATATTGAAGCATGGTTTACTGCCCCAGTTGCACAAATATGAAAAGGATTTGCATTTTTTTAAAAAAAGGGGGGGGGGGCAAAAAAAAAGTTTCCCCTTTTTTTGGGGGGCTTTTTTTTTTTTTCCAAAACTACCCAATGCATCTATTTCCAAAGCTAACATCAAAACAAACTGTCCAAAGCAATTTCTGGTATTGTCTGAGGAGCCAGTTGGCTCTCCAGTTTCTTTGATGAATGCTGCCTCCTCCTGAAAGCAAAACAGCGCATGGTTGCCAAGCTTCAAGATGAAGACGATGAGGAGGAACCTCTGAAAAGACCTGAGTATCAGGCTTCTTTCCTAAGAGGTAAAAGATTTCGTTACTCCGAAGACAATGAATTCTTTCAATAAGCTTTTGACTGAACACCAGCTTTTCTAAATGAAGAATCAACGTGTTTGGGCATAAGATATGGAGGTTTAAACTTGCTCAATCAAAATTGGTCAAAAGTTTGAAAGCTTATTAATGATAATGCCAGAACTTGGAGTTGCACTGTGTTTAACTTACGAAAGATGAAGAGCAACTGGCATTCCTAAATGCAAGTGTTCCTGACCTACTCAGATGTTTGTAAGGGAAACCCCTACTTCAACCCAGGCAACAAATGAGGCAGAGTAAAGTAGCATACTGTTGACAACCATGCCTTGAGCAAGCTATTCACCATTCATTTTAATCTTATATCGGAAATGTTCTCATTTAACATTTTCTATAAATTTACCAATATAAGAACCACTAAAAATTGAGAATAAATATCTCTGAACTAGCTAGAATTGTTATGGAAATTTCAAAAAAAATATACAGCATGTGTGAATATAGTGACTTTAATTTATGGGGTGAGAGCCCCCATAATAAAAAAAAATATTTGATATTTATAATTTAAAAAAGAGCCAGGCTAATATAATATATTATATATATAGATGTATATATATATATATATGATAGTAATATTTATACTTTACTATATAAATTACTTATATATATACATATAGCAATATTTTTATACTATATATGTCAGCGTTGTTATAGCCGTCATATGTATCTTAAAAACTATTAATTCTACAGTCAAAACGGAATACATTGTTAGAATGCTGGTCGAAAGTTTAATTTTATATGTAAAAAAAAAAAACAAAAATACATTCTTCAAAAACTACAATAGCTACATTAGCAAAAGGAATACATTTTTGGAATTCCTGGTAAAATTTCACATAAGAACAATGTAAAAAAAAATAAATAAAATTATTGTTAATAATTATAGTAATATGATTAGAAGGCCTATTTAGAGACCTTTTATTGGTTTCTCGTTAAAATAAATAGACTTTCTATTAAATTTTGCTTTTTTTTTTTTTTA
Source organism: Trachelipus rathkii (assembly GCA_015478945.1). Classification (NCBI taxonomy): domain Eukaryota; kingdom Metazoa; phylum Arthropoda; class Malacostraca; order Isopoda; family Trachelipodidae; genus Trachelipus; species Trachelipus rathkii. The sequence goes on from JABUQX010015260.1 coordinate 48,766, forward strand.
CTATAGAATACTCCAAGTGTATAACCCGGCACCGATGGAGGAGTCGGGGTCTCTCGGCCTTCCGGGAACTACGGGTAGGACAATTCCCCCCCCTCGGGGGAGGGTCTCCGGAACCCCCGCTCTTTTGGTATTTGTGGTTGTCGCGGGGTTCCTCCGCCCCCCCTACGGGGTATGGAAAACCGTCCCCCCTATGTTCCCCGTCGGCTCGAGCCCCCTAGTGTGCCGTATAAAGCAAAATTTAATAGAAAGTCTATTTATTTTAACGAGAAACCAATAAAAGGTTTCTAAATAGGCCTTCTAATCATATTACTATAATTATTAACAATATTTTTTTTTTTATTATTATTTTTTTACAAATTTCTTATGTGAAATTTTTACAGGATTCCAAAAATGTATTTCCTTTTCTGCTTGTAGCTATTGTAGTTTTTGAGATATATTTTTAATTTTTTTTTTTTTACATTTCCAGGGCAAACTTTGGACCACATTCCCAGCAATGTATTTCCGTTTTACTTTAGCATTAATAGTTTTTAAGATACATAGGACGGCTAATGAGACGCTGGCCTATATATAAATATATAATATATATATATATATATAATATATATACATATATATATATATATATATATATAAATTATATATATATTATATTATATATATATATATATAATATATATATTAACTTGAAAATTATATTGTACTTGAATTTCATTGAGTATCTGTTTTTGTGAGTACACCTAAAACGTGTGAGAATATGGGTCCTTATTAATCCAGACGCCTTTCACTTATTTCAATTAAACTTACAGAAAATGTCAGAAACATGTTGCAATTACTGAAAATCATAATGATAACCACCGGAGACATACAAATTTTTATTCAGCACGCAAAATTTCATTTTTATAACATTTACCTATGAAGAAAATGATAAAAAAATTTCGAAGTTTTAGATTTTCATGAAACTTAATTGATATATTTAAAATTATCTTTAAAGATAGAAAATGTATAAAATAATCTTGAGAAATGAACTTGAAAAAGTTTTTTTCAAATTTTATATTAATAATATGTAAAACAAATCTTACTTCAACATGCCCTATTTTAAACTTTTTTATAGGCTCATCATTGTGTTCAAGCAATATTTTATTATCTCATCACTACTCATGGGTCGGTGGATACTTGGGATGGAGACCCCATAGAAAAATGTTTGCGAATCATTTATTTGTATTGTGGGGTTTGAT
>JABUQX010015260.1:55000-62500 GCA_015478945.1 Trachelipus rathkii
GATTTTACCTCTTGAAAGTCATCGAATTTCTAAATGTAATGGTAGGGTTGAGTGGTTATTGCCTATATCTTTACACATAATTGTAAAATATCGTAACAGTATCGGTCAACTTTTAATGAAAATAATAACAGTTTGGACCGATTTTTAAAGCACAGTTTTAATTTTGCTTAAAATATTTTTAGCTTCCAGTGCATATCTCAGAAAAATATAGTGGTATACTCTTGCCACGTTTTTTATTAGTTTCACAGTGCCTATAACTATTCCAACCATGTTTTGCCGCCGTCACTGCACATCAATATATCTACTCTAATCAAAACTGTACTTATAAATGAAATTATGGATGTAGTTAAAGATGTTCTCAACATTGTTAAGAGTTTTTCAAATTTCATCATAGAAGCAAATCTTCTTCATTTTCTTTGCCAAAATCATACCTTGTATCAGCGAAATTTCTGGTTCAGCAACATCATTTGACTCACCTAATAGCGGTAAACACTTATTACATGTATGCAACTGAAATAGGAGCTTTGATTTATGTCTTTAGAAAGATTAAGAAAACGACGCGAGACTTTGTTGCTGAAAAACGACAAAACTTTATGTTGTTTACATCGATTTTCAATTAAAATACATGACATTATATTTGTTTTATACATGGTCGTGGTAGTGATTCTCCAATTATGTATAATTGTTTGGTGAGTGATATGTGATAATCTACCCTCTTAGAAGACTCTTTGGCGTTTTAGTCTTTCATTTGTAATGTTTTTTTTTTACATGAATCCTTTAGCCTTGTTATATTTCTATAGATTTTCTTTAAAATAGGCAGTCTTTGAACTCCGAGTGATTTTGCTAAAAAATTATTAATCAATTTAGCAATGGCTAAAGAACTGTTTAGCGTAAAGTTCATGCAGCCCTGGCTTTGTGCTTTAGGACAATGCTCATTTCCGTTGTTTGTGAATACAAATGACAATAATTTGTCGTCATATTTTCTCTTCTTAGTTTCAGAAGATTACTTAAAACTCGGTGCTTCGCGATTCAACTTTTCCCTTCTGTACTGTGACTCTGGAGAAGATAATTAACTGATTCAGACCTGTCGTCTTGATTTTTATCAGTATATTTTTCTCAGTTGCTGTAAATTTAAAATGATTTGAAGTTTGGTTTAAAGTTCCGCCTTTAACCAACTTTACAAATTCATTTTACACATTTTATTCGTAAAATGAAATTTTTCTCGGAACCCATAATTTTACCCCATCTTAATCCATTTGGGAAACACTGCTCTACAGCAAAGGCTAAGTTAAAGCTAATTTAAAAAGAACATACTTTGTGCTCTCTCAAGAAAATAATGATAAACAGTGGCTTAGTGATACCAATTTCAGCTAGGCAAACGCACAAAACTAATATTATATTTATTTGTTTGAAATATTTCGAAGTAGCCTGTATTGGTTTAGAATGAATATGCCTAGCTCTCACTACCAATACAAAATCATTATAGGATTTCAACTGAAAAGAATTGATAGACCTAGTACATAGGAGAATAGGGATCTGATCTTAAATCGGAAAAAAATCCCAACTTGCAAATGGTAGATATTATTTAATTATTTAAAAGATGGTCAGAGATATTGAGAAAGGAACCTAAATTAGTTAATATTAATAGTTTATTCTTGATACATATTTGACTGGAATTAAGCTTCATTCCTAAATATAGGCCTATTGAGACAAGATTTAAAGAGTGTGGGAAGGAAAATATAGTTTCCAAGTTATTAATTTTAAAATATTTCCAATTTACAGATATATTTTCTTCACTTTTCCTCGCTTTTCTTGAATAGTAATAAATAAATTTGCGTTTATTTTTGCATGACAGCAAACTAAACTTAATTAAATCTAAAATAATCCAAACTATATATTTTTTTCCCTACAATTCGCAAAGTAATAGATAAAGCTTTCAGCTACAACTGTAGCTATAAATCTTAAAAGAAAGTAAATTCAAGAGTTTACCTGAAACATTCAGATACATTCTAGTGTCATTGATTTCGACGTCATTTTTTATTTTACACACTAGCTCTCCTGAAGTTGAAGGGCGTAGAGTGGCGATAGATTTGTAGCGGTTAATAGGACCAGCATCCTTTTCAAAATTGTGAGGTAGCTGAGGTAAAATTATTATTATTATTATTATTATTATTATTATTATTATTATTATTATTATTATTATTATTATTATTATTATTATTATTATTATTATTATTATTATTATTATTATTATTATTATTATTATTATTATTATTATTATTATTATTATTATTATTATTACTAATTATTATTTTAGAAATTAATAAATCATGCATTTGTCTTAATATAATTTTTGCAAGACTTTTCTAAATTCCTAAAAACCTCCTAACATTTTCCATTAACTTTTTTAAGACAATTCTTGAATTAAACAAAAAATTTGTCCTTCTGAAATGATCCAAGCTTTTCCTTCCGCTCACGGTGGACATTTTTAAGGATATGACTTTTATTCTATGAACGAAGCAAAAATTTAAACTTAAAATATTACATTATTACAAATAGTAATAAGTAAGATTAAACTAAAATTAAATATACGAAAAAATAAAATGTGAAGTTGATAATTTAGATTGTGTCTTTTTTCCTTTTTTTCCTTAACTAAACTACTAATTAACAATGGTTTTCCTCAATATTTAGTAGAAAAAACGCTGAAAAAACACATTAAATATGTTGGCCGATCCTAAAAGACAAAGATAATAAAAACCTCATTTCTATTACCAAGAAGCGAAGTGGTTGGTTCAATAAAGGAAAAGAGGAATCAAGATTGAAAATCATTTTAAAGAAACATATCAAAGGGAAAAATAATGAAGCAATCACTATTAGAAGTTATTATCAGCCAACAAATTTGTCTTCTTGCTTTTGTGCTCGTGATGTACCATCTACTGGCGAGTGTACCAACGTCGTATACCAATTCCATTGCAATGAGAGTGGATGTAACGCCACTTACATTGGTTATACGACGAATACCCTTCGGCAGCGTATGTTGCAGCACAGGTACAAACCAAGTAAGATACACCAGTCATATGCAGGGAAGAACATAAAAAATTACACAATAATGAAATAGTAAATTACTTCAAAATTTTGATTTAAAAAGAGGGAATTTTCGGATCTTAGGCTGGCGAAGTCCCTTCTTATAAGAAAGATATATTATTAGGGGATAAAATATAACGAAAATGTCCGATTACCTAATATTTTTACATAAGGAAGAAAGAAAGGGAAAAAAGACACAATCTAAATTAATTCAACTTCACATTTATTTTTCGTATATTTTAAATTTTAGTTTTAATCTATATCCTATTAATTTTAAACTTGCCAAAAAACTTCCGGTTCGTGTCAATGTGGAATGATGTTGAGGCACCAATTTGTTGAATGGTTTTATGACCAAAAAAACAGCTTCCAATCGCCAATGCGAGGGGCGTTAGCCCTCGCTCATAGTAACCTTCGAACACAAATGCACATTGCCCATGCCCAGGCCAATCCCCAGGCCCATGCCATGCCCATGCCCATGCCATGCCCATGCCCATGCCCATACCCATGCCCATTGCCCATGCCCATTGCCCATTGCCCATGCCATGCCCATGCCCATGCCCATGCTCATGCCAAGCCCATGCCAATGCCCATGCCCATGCCCATGCCCATGGCCCATTGCCCATGCCCATGCCCATGCCCATTGCCCATGCCCAGTGAGGATGCCCATGCCCATGCTCATGCCAATGCCCATGCCAATGGCCCATGCCCATGCCCATGCCCCTATGCCCATGCCCATGCCCATGCCCATTGCCATGTTGTTGCGGAAGCATCATGCCCATTGCCCATGCCCATGCCCATTGCCCATGCCCAGTGACCCACTTTGCATGCCAATGCCGTTGCAAAGGCATTTTCAAATGACAATGTCCAGGTAAGCGTAGCAATTGAAATGAGTCCATTCAACCATGCGAGTAAATATTAGATATTGCCCTGCTTCATCATCACATATGTCGGGAAGTTTTTACGACGACCCTATTTATACGAGAAAATATTGTCCTGTTTCATCACCTTATATGTCGGGAAGTTTTTCAGACGAGCCTATTTATACGAGAAGATATTGTCCTGTTTCATCATCTTATATGTCGGGTTGTTTTTCCGCCGGTAAGACCACGGGCGAACGTAGCGAGCGTAGCAAGCGAAGTGAGCCTAACGGCATGGTTTTCTGCCCTGTTTTGTGTTGGCGAAACGTCCGCGGAGCGTTAGGCGAGCGGAGTGAGCCCCAGCCCCAATGCACGGGCGTAGCCCGTGCTCAATGGACAAGCTTGCTCCGTTAGGAGAAGAGATGCGTAGCATCGTTGCTGTCTTACTTATTATATTTGTTAATAATTGTAATATTTTAAGTTTAATCTTTTGCTTCGTTCATAAAATAAAAAGTCATATCCTTGAAAATGTCCACCGTGAGCGGACCGAAAGCTTGGATCATTTCAGAAGGCATTTGTTTTGTTTTACAAGAATTGCCGGTAGGTGCATTAATGAAAAATGTTAGGGACCCAAGGTTTTTAGGAATTTAGAAAAGAGTTCTTGCAAAAATTTATTATTATTATTAGTTATTATTATTATTATTATTATTATTATTATTATATTATTATTATTATTATTATTATATTATTATTATATTATTATTGTAAACATAATTATTATTTATAATTACAATTTTTATAATTATTATTATTATTATATTATTTATTTATTTTATTATTATTATTCATTTAATATTATTGTTATTATTATTATTATTATTATATATATTATTTATTATTATTATTATTATTGTTATTATTATTATTATTATTATTATTATTATTATTATTATTATTATTATTATTATTATTATTATTTATTATTATTTTATTATTATTATTATTATTTATTATTATATATATTATTATATATTATTATTATTATTATTATTAGTAGTAGTAGTAGTAGTAGTAGTAGTAGTACTCACCATAATGCCATTAGTTTTATCACAAGACCGAATGCCATTTGGACAATGTGAATAGAACCACCAGTTGACGTCCGGTTCTGGTTTATTTGTAGTGATGAACGCCATAATAGAGATCTTTTCGTTAGCTGAAATCAACGAAGCGATCTCGCCGAATTCGATTTTCGGTGTCACTAAAAGTATAATTAATGAAGATAAAGTTTTATTAAAAAGTATAGTATAGTATAGTATAGTATAGTATAGTATAGTATAGTATAGTATAGTATAGTATAGTATAGTATAGCATAACTAATGAAGTATAATGACTTATGTAAATAGTGAGTTCAGAATATCAGCTATAGTATGAGTATAGTATAGTATAGAGAATATTTATAAGCATAATATAGTATGTATATATAGTATAGTATAGTATAGTACAGTATAGTATAGTATAGTATAGTATAGTTATAGTATAGTATAGTATAGTATAGTATAACTAAAGAAGATAATGATTTATTAAAAAGTTTAGTATTGATCTATAATATTAAAACCTAAACCACATACGTTACTTGTATTATATATTCAGATATATATAAATGCAAACTAAGCTCGTGACTTAGATTTTTGCCTGACCTCAATGTGATCTTTTAACTTTTTTAAATTATTATAGGACTTGAAATTAAAAATATTTCCCCTTCAACGGTTACAAAATGAAATATTAAATTAAGCAAGAAATTATAAATCTGTTGACTGGAGATTTAAAGTTTAAAAAGTTAACCTTAAGTTACGGGATAACTCTTCCTCTAGGGCAGCGCTTCCCAACCTGGGGTAAGCGTACCCCTTGGGATATTCGGAAGACCGGTTTGGGGTACGTGAAAATAATAATGGTAATGGCGGAAAACAACAAATAAGGAAGGAATAGGCCCACGCTCACCATTAATCATATGGCTGCTTTTATTTGTTTTAATGTTAGACTGCTATTATAAACAAATCGAAATAGATTGTAAAATGTAAAATCAAAAATAAAAGCCAACAAATGTTATTAATTGGAATATATTTAGTTATTTAGCTAACCCTTAAGAACATTAATCCTAACAAAAATAAACTTTTTTGCTTGAAGAGATGGGGAGGGGGGAAGAGTTATGTGAAAGGGAAGTACTAATACATGAAAAGTCTAATCAAGGGGTACGGGAGAGGAAAAAGGTTGGGAAGCGCTGCTCTGGGGAGAAAAATAATAAACATAAAAATGAAATAATTATAATAATAAAAACAGAATAATGATCAGAAACATAGTAAAATATATTTACACATAGTAGGTCAGATAGATAGGGAAATTTACTGACAAATGGCCGACATGAACTTTTTGAATTTAAAATGAATTCAAAATTTAACGACTGTTTTACAGAGAAAGCCACGCCTTAATTTTCTTAAGTCGAATATAAACAACTTTGTTATTGGGAAAAACAAATGAATATCTTAACTTGTTCATAATTGACCGCTTTCTCTTTAAGGCGTATCCGAACATAAAGTAATCAAACTATTTTTTAAACATTATTAGACATCTTCTTCAAACGCTTCTACCGCGATTAATGCTAAAAAATATGTGATTATAAAAATAAACTTTTGTTATATACAAATCATATATTTGTTTTACCTTTTGACGGCAAATTATTGACGCCAAATAATACTCGAGAAAAGCCGAAAATTATAATATGGGATTTAATTACTTTATGTATATATTTATACTATGTCAGGAAGCAAATTACTTTTAAACTTTTAAATTTTAATAATTTTTAAAATTATTATTTTTTTTATAATTAAACTTTATTGATAAAAAGTCATTCTTTAAATTTGTATTAAACATGAAATTATTCTTGAAGTCTTTCCTAATTTTGAAAGCTATGTCATTTTTTAAATTTGAAGGTTATTTTTTCTATAGCTGTTATTTTTGAGAATGTATCCATCATTACAGATATTAAATATTTAAGCTCTTCTGATAGTAAAAAATTTAATAAAATAAACTGTTTGATGGGATAAATTTTAAACTTTAATTGTTATTCAGTGAATAAAATTACCAAGAGGTAGGCATAGTTTTCTTTTTATTAATGTTAAAAAAAATACTTTTGAAAACTACATTAGACAATTAAATCAGAGTCTACCACAATTCAACCTTCTAAGTGCTACTATGTGGTGGTTTACGTGTTCAAGAGGATTTTTCTGTATATATCACGAAAGAAAGTTTCGTTTTTACGAAATGGCTCCAATTGTTTGTAAAAGGCGAAATGTATATATATAGTAAATGGTGAAAATTGGAAGTTAAATTTTTTTCTTTTTCAGATATTCAACTATTTACATTAAAATTTTAAAATTCAATTAGAATTATGATCAAATATGACAAGAAGACAATGTAGGAATTCTTCTGATGCATTTTGATGCTACATATGCTTCTCATTAGCATCCAAAAGAGAGCGAAAAATCATTCCCTTAATAATAGA
>JABUQX010015260.1:67500-75000 GCA_015478945.1 Trachelipus rathkii
GTAAAAGATTTTACCATTCACTGTTAAAATTATGTAATTTTCGTCAAAACTTCCATTCGGGGCCTCTAACCTCACTGAATGGTTGCCATAATCTTCCGCAGTAACTCCCTTGATATTAAGACTCAGTATTCCTTCTTCGAAGACATATCTCGTGCTTACCTGAAGTGGAAGAAACATATGTCAGTGACTAGTTGAAATATTAAGAAAGTAATAAGTAACTATAACAACATAAAATATTGGAAAATTTTTAAATATAAATGCCAAATTGTCTTTCATGATGTCATAAATTGGGATAAGAACTCATAAAGAATTGTTATATTGTCTTTGTTAATTCCACAACTTATGAAATAGATTCAAGAAGAAGAGGTGCAATGTTTTGGATCTTCTTTTAATAAACTCTAAGAATTAAAGGACAAAATTACAAATGCTTAGGTCAACAACATATGTAAACTCTACTTCATCATTTTGTTGAAAAGCAACCCTGTAGGATTATAATACTGTACTTAAAAGATTTAGGGTATCCTTCAAATCGCATTACCTATCTTGCAAAACTTCTCCTTTCGCATTACGAAACGTTCATGCTAAGCTTAGTATCGTTTTTCCAGAACCTGACGAAAGGACCATATACTCTGTTTTAAAAATCAAATTAAATAGTAAAGGTTTCATGGATTCAACGTAGAGCTTAGAGGAAGCGAATTGAAACCTTTGAAATCTATAACATTAGTAAACAATTTACAAAATGTACAAAAATAGACTATATTACCTCTGTGCTGTGAAAAGGCACTGGAAAATTTTTTATTTCCCTTTCCCTTCTCCTTTCTCAAAAATAGACTACCAAATATATGAGTGTAACTTAAAATGTCATACTAATAAGAACTTAACAAAACCTGAATTATCAGCATATAAATTACCAATTATTTTTATATAAACTATAAGTCGTCAAACTTAGTAAACTTCTAAAGATTTAAATGCTTCTTCAAGTATTATATTTTTGAGTGGGTTTACAGTGCATTCACAACGGCACCCAAAACTAGTGATTTAACAGTCTCCGGCTTCACAACTGGATATCAATTTCAACATCCTGGCTTCCGTCAGTTTGATCTTTTTATAAGGAATGGAAAATTTTACCCCATAAACTTCCATTACCATTTCGTACGAATAATGAATTTATAAATATGAAATATTTAGCTTTTAATATTTATCTATTGTAAGAGAGAGAGATAGAGAGAGAGAGCGAGAGAGAGAGAGAGAGAGAGGGAGAGAGAGAAAGAGAGGAGAGAGAGAGAGAGAGAGAGAGAGAGAGAGAGAGAGAGAGAGAGAGAGAGAGAGAGAGAGAGATACCTTACGTATAAGTGTTATGAATATATAATGAGAGATATATATTTCTTCAAGGCTGAAAAAAGCAATTATCTAACATTATGTGGAAAATAATTTCGTCACTAAAATCTGATCATGCATTTTATACTAAATTGGTTCCTCTTTATAATCTTGCCTACAGTAATATATTTTATATACCATGCAAGAGTTTTTTTAGTTATAATGTACTCTCTTACTATGTATGAGTATTCAAATTATTATTAAGATATGTGTTCATGAAACACATTAAAAAGATAGTAGAGCTTTATAAATATAATATAAATTTATATATATATATATATATGTTATTGCTATTCTTTTTATATTGTATATAAAGTTCTTATTAAATTTATATATATTTATTATGCTATTATTATATATATCTAATATATATATGTATATATATTATTATTAAACACACAGCAAAAAATTATTATTATTATTATATACATATATTATTATTATTGTTATTATTATATATTGTTATGCTATTGTTGCCATATTATTGGCTACCATATTTAGTTATATATTACATGGTTACACAGTTATATATGCTATATTATATTGTTATTACAGCATATACATAAAGTTGTTTTCATGTTATTGTTATATTATATATATATATAAACATATATATATATTATTATATATATATTATATTATTATTACATATGTTATTATAATATACATATGCTGCTGGTTGCTGCTATTGTTATTGTTGTTATATTTTTATTTATATACATATTATTATTATTACATATATATTATTATATATACATATATATATTATTATATATATATTGTTATTGTTGTTATATATGTATATATAATATGAGTTATTTCTATACATATTATTATTATTATTATATTATTACATATATTATTATTATATATATACATATATATTATTACATATATACATATATTTCATATACTATATATATATTATTATTATTGGTTACATATTATTATTATTATTATATATTATTGTTATATATTATTATACATATATATATTTATATATATTATTATTATTATTATATATATTATAATATATTATTAAGTTATTATTATATATATTATTACATTATTATTATATTATTACATATATATATATATATATATATATATATATATATAAATATCTATATTTATATATATAAAGTATATATATATATATATATATATATTGGTTATATTATTATATATATATATATATATATATATATATATATAATATATATATATATAAAGTGGTGCATAGGACTCACCACGTCACCAAAGGAAGCGGGCATGATACGTTGGAAATCCAGCTATATAGAAATATCAATAAATATAATTTATTAATATATGTGTAAAAAGCAAATTTATTTAAATATCATACAGAATATTCAGTTCCTAAGGAAGGCAAATATTGAGCTACTGTTGAATTTGGATGATTCAGAAAATTCTTAAAAAGCCTTAAATTTTTTTTTTTTTTTTTTTTTTTTTTTACAGTTGTCACCACCACTCACTAAGCAGAGCCCTGGCCCAGGAGGGGTGTTGCACGCTAAAATTTCATCCACCAGCGTAAATTACGCAGATGAGCGACGCAGGCTTTAAAGTAAGGGAGATTAAATTCAGCAGGAAACACAGGAGATGGAAGAGAATTCCACAGAACAGATGTGGCAGGAAAGAAGGGAAGCACCGCAACGAACCAGCCTCTGGAGTTACCCACATCAACACAAAACTCGTGCGCAGACACAGCACCCTTGTGCTAACGAGGGGTCGTAAAGGTGGTGGTACGCGAGTGGTAAGTTCCCCCGAACAACCCGCCGTTGCGGTACCTATAGAAAAGAGATAAAGCAACCCAACATCGCGCCGCAAAGATAGAGTGAACATGAACTGGAAAGTACAGAACAGTTTATGTCTTTTGGCTTTTAATTCGACCCTGTCCAAAAGCCGGGTGAAACCAGAGCCCCCCCAGATATGAGAACAGTACCCAATACAAGGGATGAGACCCTTGTAAGCTGGAGTAACTGAGAAGAGGAAAAATCTCGCAGTTCAAACAGAACTCCATTTTCTTTGAGGCCACCCTAGCAACCTGCCATTGTGATGGGAGGTTTCCAAGACATTTTTAGTTTCTGCGCCAAGTCAAGATGCTTATATTGTCAATAGAGATTTACAGGGAAACCAAAATGTTAGATGGAAAGATGTTAGGAAGCTGGTTTTAGAGAGGGAGTAGATTTGTAGAAGCTGAGTTTTTAAAGAATTGAATCGCTGCTGTTCAGACGACTGCCACCTAAAACATCCAAGACTTAGAATAGAACTAAGCTGACACATTGAGGAAAATTTTTTGTAAAAGCAAGAGGGAAGGAATGAAATGGAGTTGAAGAAATGCAGCAACAATACTGGTAAGAAAGAAAGAGCATATAGATGCAGGTGAAGACTTCACAGCCTGAAAAAGTAAAGCAAAGCAGAGGGAGGTACAGAACCCTGAGTAACACACCACTGCTAATAAGAGTGAATAGCTGCCCACACCACAGCTGATATTGAGCGAGTTGAAAGAAAGCTGTAATATAAGTAAAGCAAAGATTAGGAGGAAACCCAAAGGAGGGAGTTGGAGAGCAAGACGGTGCTATGGCCTGGTCAAATGCTTGATATGTCATCAGCGCCACCACGCAAGGTTCTCCGGTAGTTCCTGGAGGGCGGAAACCATAAATCGGTTAAATAGGAAAGTATATCATCAGTAAACTCGAACGCCGAAACCGTACTGGCGATCGAAAGAAGAGAATGAGATTACAGATGGTCCTAAGAAGAGAGTTAAGAAGGGTTTCAAAGATCTTAGATAGAATACAGGTGAGAGCTATAGGCGATAGTTAGAAGGATCAGAGCGGAGTCTTCGGAATAGGTTGGACATGAGTGCTTCCAACACTGAGGGAAAGTGTTAGTATTGAGACATAGAGAATATAGTTGAATGAGGTGAGGGGCCAGCTCGGAAGCACACTCCCTCAAAACTCGGGGAGGAATGCCATCCGGGCCACCCTCCTAACGTGCTCTCAGTAGATCTCAGGAGCCCAGCACCCTATCAAATGCAATCACAGGCAAAGACATAGGACACCGGAGAGGAGAAGGTGGAGGAGGAGGAATGCCAGAATCGTCCAGGGTTGAGTTAGAAGGAAAATAGGAGGTCGAAGAGATTGGCCTTTTCAGTTGGGAGGGTTAGCAACAGAGCCATCAGATCGAATAAGAGAGGAAAGGCAAGATTTGCAGAAGTTGTTAGAGATGTTTTTGGCAAGAGGCCAGAAAGATTTGTCAGTAGGAGAACCAAGGAGGTTAGCGCACTTTCGTTTGATGAAAGCCCGCTTTGCTCGTCGAAGAGTATCCCTGCAACGATTTAGCTGAATGAAATTCCAGTGAGAGGATAGAGAACGAGAATTTCTTCACTCGATACTGCCCTGGCCTGACGCATCCAGAGAACAGGCACGATCGAACCATGGATTATGAGGTTTATAGACCATAGTGTAGGAAAATGGAGTCCAGTTGAGGACAATAAATGAAGATGTGGTGAACAGATTGCAGAGTAGTGTCAGACAGCAAAATTTGTAATGGGTATGAGTGATATTGGTGGGGCCAATGTGAAAGAGTGCGAGGATCACCTATTGAATCGATTTGGTTGTTGGGAGAGAAAGACCACTTTCCAACGTCCACCTTTATATTTTCTAAGTTTCGCCCCCTTGCTGATCACTCGTCCAGCACTCCTGCCAGTAAGACCCGATTGTCGGAGAACAAGATAATGATAAATTGATGGAAGGCAACTTTATTGAACGATATCCAAAAAGTTCCTAGAGCAGCTACAGAAAGAGAAAGTGGCCATTCTCGCCTCTCTGAGAGAGAACAGAGTGTAATCTGTTTCTGCGAGAGTGGACATACCGGTGGTCTTGGTTATGGAATAAAAAACAATCTTTATAGTCAGTAATTTTGCAGCAAAAATTGAAGTATGATGGGGAGGGGTATGAGATAGGTTTTAAATGTAGCCAGGCAAAAGCAGTTAAAGCTGTCGGTAAACAATGAATGGGTCCCCTGAACGCAGAGTGAAAGATAAAGAATTATGTTCCTAGCAAGTGGCTGGGTAGCCTGATATGGAAAGAAAGATCAGGAACAGTCAGATGGTAGGAGCCGAGAATAGCAAAGGTGTGTATCCTTCATCGTAAAAGAAAGGTAACACCTTTTGAAAAAGGATATTGAAGAAGTTAATAATTTTACAAACTGTACAGTATTTGTATTGGCCAGAAAGAGGATTTTGAGGTATCTCTCACAGAAACGGTATCAGTGCAGATGGTATTGAGGTTTGAAAGGAAGATAGCTAGTGCAAAATAATATATTATCTTCACAGAGTAAGCGTAATCACATCGGCTTCAATCCTGGGAGGCTCACTGGGGACTACTGAAGGCCTCCTTGAGAGACAGTGGGCTGGCCCTGTTTTGATAATCAAATAGGTGTAGAGTTGGAGATTCCTGACCACATTCTACATAGGCACAGTCTAACTTCGATCGAGTTAGGGATTAGAGAAGTAAGAAGGGTTAAGTGACAACCCTTTCCAGAATTTTGAGGTGAGATAACGCACAGGTCAGCGCATGATGACAAATGTTCCTTTCTGTGGTGTGTAATATGTGGCATATGTCAAGTTGTCGTAACCAGAATGAGGACAAGAAAAGTGACCTGTGAAGTAACAAGATTGGGTGAACCATATGTTGTCAGGGTTCGCAGGTGGTGCGGTTCTTCGAATTTAAGGATATAGTATGGTTGACATTTTTGAAAGGTGAAAAGTAGAAGTCATGGGTGGGGGTAATTTTAAAAACTTGTCAATATTGTGACTAAAATATTGTGAGTTAAAAATGCTCTCATGGTACCGGCCGTGTATAACGCCAGGTTATCAACATACAGGGAAAGACTTGACCAACATCATTGAATTCCCAGAGTTACAATATACCAAGGACACTGCCTTGCAGAACACTTTATCCAGGACAAATTTCATTCTCAATGTCAAAAAGACACCAAGGAATATCCCATAAACTGAGAAGGCTTCTCGATGTTATGGGTCCTTGTTTTCAATAAGAGCTCCGGGATCAACGATGTTTTGCGGGAAGCCAAATGGAAATTTGAGATAGACTTGACTTGGCTCTCCAGAACACGAAGAGCTGCTCGCAACCTTTTTTTCCATTATTTTGCAAAACATGACAAGTCAAGTGTGAATGATCTTTGGTAATTCGTCACTCAGTCCTTCCAGGTTTAAATACGAATTACAAATGCCGTTTTCCACAGAGATTAAAAGATTCGATCCAGATTTTGTTATAGAGATCCAGCAAGAACTTTGATGCAGTGGGGTCAATATGACGGTACATTATGTAATGAGGAAGATATTTAATTAAGCCTGGGATAATTTCTTGCAGTTAGCCAGTGCAGTTTGATAGTTGTAATAGTAAAAGGGATGGTTGTAGGGGTATGATCTTCCATTTCGCTGTTGAGAAGTATGGTGATACAATATTAATTCTTAAATTTTGAAAGTCCTCGTTATGGAGGGAAGAACTCGATGGCTAGAAAGCTATAGCCTAATAATTCAGTAAACTCCGGTGACAGCTGCTAGAGCAGAGACCAATGGTTATATCAAGCAACATACAGAGTGGCTGTGGGGTGGAGAGCTGTTGAACGACGAAATATTTTCTATTCATTCCTGCCAACACCTGAAGAAATGGTAGTTCCCAAAGCTGATAGTCGAAGAATAAATTTGCGCAAAGTTCGTCGCTTTGAAGATGATCATGTTTGGCTGGTGAGGGCGCTCCACTTGGTCTAAAAGCTTTACTTCACCTGATAAAGCCGCAGTATTTACCTGTGGGACCACGAAGGGGTTGGGTTTGACCACTTACGGAAGATCGCGCAGCAGCTGTGTATCTTCTCTTCTGTACGATAACCTGTTAGTAGGAGCAAGGCAACATCAGTGATCGGAAACAGTTAGTTAATGGAAGAAGTGGGAAAGCTGTGGCTTGATTAAAAAGGCGACCCACTCCCTCGATCATGACGAGTTAGGCTCCTAAACCCCGGGATCGGTGTGAGTCATGTAGGGAATATCGGGCAATGGTCAATGCCGTTAAATAGTTAAAGTGG
>JABUQX010015261.1:0-17500 GCA_015478945.1 Trachelipus rathkii
GATTTAAAAAAAACTGACTCTTTAAAAACTTAAATTGAATTTTTATTATAAAAGACGTAATTTTTTTATTTTTGACATTTTGTTGTAAATAATTTAAATTTCCTTTATTTTTAATTTTTCCTTATATTAAAAGAAAAGAAAAACTTTTTCCAGCGATATTTTGTGACAACATTTTTCTTTATTATTTTTTCTATGAAGTCGAATACGCTAATATTTTTCTTAAGAAACCAGTAGTTCATCCCGTACCGCCCAAATAAAAAATCGGCCTTAAATGATGCAGAGCATATTTGACTTTTAATATATATTATATATATATATATATAGCTATATATATCTATAATATTATATATTATTATATTATATATATAATTATATCTATATATATATATATATATATATATATATATATCATATATATATATATATAATATATATATATATATACGATATATTAGTGATGCTACGCAACCATGGTATCGGTATCGGTGGTATCGGTATCGGCAATTATTGCAGAGTAAGGGATATCAGTAAAAATCTTCCGATTCCTTTAACCGATACGTCGCACTTTTGCGTCTTTAAATTCGATTATATATATATTATATATATCATATATATATTATATATATATATATATATATATAGTATATATATATTATATATATATATATATATATATATATATTATATTATATAATATATATATATATATATATATAATTATACAGTATATATATATATCTCATATACTGTGCCGCATTGCTGCAGGGTGGTGTTGGTATTTTGAAAGGTTTTTAGCTTATCAACACCACCATTCACGAAAAGCAAGATTTGATCCCACGAAATTTTTATTCCCATGCTATCAGATCGAAGATCTTCTGAGATGTTAGAAACCAAAGTTTCAAATTTACCAAGTTATGTGGAATCTATAGGTTTCATCATATCGAAACTATATATATGTATATTATCTATAATATATATATATATATATATATATATTATATATATAAAATAATATATATATATATATATATATATATATATATATATGAGTGAAAATAAATATTATCCTCATTTTCTTACAATTTTTCCTATCTATCTGAGCTACTGTATGTTAATATAGGTGTTTTCGTTTTTGGCATTTGTGCTTACGAACGTAAGAAATGCTCGAGTTTGCATTCGTTTTGTTAAACTTTGTGTAAAAAAAAAAATGAGTATAATTCATTAAATCAGTAATAAACATAAGCAAACCGTAATTATTCGCTTAATCTCTAAGGTTGCTATTTCCTGTGATTGTTGAATTTAGCACGTTCTTTACGAAATGTTTCACCAAAACCAAAAAAATGAAGGCGTGGTAGGCCGGTTTGAATTGATAATATTTCATTCAATAAAATCAAGTTTTTTAAATCTAAATTTCTTCCAAAATCGTAAACTTCCATCACAATAGTTGATGAATTTTTGTAATATAAACTATTTTTTTTTATTTCTGTTTTTCCGAAATCGACGGGCTCCATCATTACACCTGATTCTATAATTGTTTTGCAAGCAAAAGTTAAATTGTTGTCTTTTTTGCATGAAATTCAAGTGCAATTCGTCAGGCAATCAGGAGTGCCCAAGAAGTCTTATGGATGTTAAATGTAGGTTTAAGTGTTTTTAATTATATAAAAAGATTCAAATTTTCAGTTCTTCATCTGTAGAAGCATTTTGAGAATGGAGAATATTTGAAGAGATATATGGTGCCTATTGAGGTCATAGTGATCTCTGACAGCTAATTCTCTTGGTTGAGAGTGGGGGAATTGTTTCGAACGAAATCCCGCCCATGTGTTTTGATGGCTTGGCATCTTTAGTTATAGGAAAGTTTGACCTACCATAGTCGATGTTACAGTCAACATTTATATTTGTAAACGATGTGTGACCTCAAGTTCATGGGGATGCTTTCTTTATCTTAAAGAAACTGCCAATTGGGTTGTTGTTAATTTTTAATAAAAGATATAAGAAACATGCATTGGGGAAAGTTTTGTTTAAGAATGTTTCTAATCTGAAAGTGAAGATCATTGGAAAGGGTCTATGGAGGGAAGCGAGCATAAACAAGAAGTTTTTAGGACATCAATATGCAAGTAGTTTTAGGGCGAAAGTGTTATCGAGAAACGAGTAAGCCAGTTTATCAAAAAGGTATGTTAGAGGGATAAAGGCTAAGCTAGAAAATTTACGGAGAAGGTGATTTCTTCATGGAAAACATCCAATCAGAACAAATAACAAAGCTTGTGTATGCGAGGACCTTAGACCAGCAATTTAATGATAAAGGAAGAATAGAAATAAGAAATTAGTTCCAAGTAAGTATTATGGGATTGCGATAAATAGAGTAGCAAGTCACAAATACTTTACTTGGGACTAATTTTTTTTTTTAGTCGTTTCCTTTAATCATAATTATAATAATCACGAAGCGTTTACAATAGAAAGAATTTTTAGTATTTTCTTTGCTTTTTTAATTAATTTAGAACCCGTTTTCCGTTTTTGTCTGTCAATTTGGTGTTTCTGCTTGATAAAGAAACTGCTCGCCCCAGTTTTTAGACTAATTTCGCTGTTTTAAACGACCACGATTTCGTGCTAGGTTTACTTTTTGTTTTTAAAACATTGGAATTGCTGTTGATGGAGCACGTGGTTTTGATAAACAGATATAAAAAAAATAACAAATGGTTTTATATTACAACGTATTGAATCAACTATTTGTTTGATGGGTTTATCCATTTGGAGCAAATTTAGATTTACAGCTGTTTTATTGATGAAAACATTTTCAATCAATTCAGACACCAAGCGGCCATTTTTGTTTGTTTTACATTTTTTGCAATCAAATCCTAAATTCGCTAAGCAGGGGAAAATACGCAAACCTTTCAGAATTAAGTTTATTTCTTACGTTTGGTGAGCATTTCTTGCGATTTTTGGTGTGTTTTGACCAAAATGAACGCCAAACTCGAAGCATTTCGTTACATTTGTAACCACAAATGCATACTTAAACCGGCTTTTATATATATATACTATTATTATATATATAATATACATATATATATATATATATATATATATATATATATATATACTATATATATATATAATCATTACAAAATGTGTGTGTAATGAAAAGATTTGGGTGTGATTACGGAATTCAGTTTTAAAATACGACTCTTGGAGTCGGGAGTCGGTTTTTTTTAATATCGACTCTGTGAGTCGGAGTCGGAGTTTGATTTATTTTTTTTCGACTCCCATCCCTGATATATTATATATATTATATTTATATATATAAGTTTTCATATATTATCTATATACTATATATATATATAATATATATATATATATATATATATATATATATTATAATATTATATATATTAGTATATAGAAGAGTATTTTCCCTTGAGGTAATATTATAAAGAAGCTAAAATTAGGGTTTTTAATTTAAAGCGAAAAATTTTAAAACACAATTCTCAGTTCCCGACGATGTGTGCATGACAATCATGCCACGAAAGATTGCAACTAGTGCTAAATCTTACAAATGTTTGTGACTTATTTCCAGAATTTAAAAAATGTGTTTTAAAAGTTTGCTCTTAACATAAAACCCTAATTTTTAGCTTCTTTATAATATTAACAAAAGGGAAAATACTCTTCAATAACATATAAACTATGTGAATTAGTAGTCCTGAAAACTTGTATATATATATATATATAATATATATAATATATATAATATATATATTATATATATATATATATATATATATATATATATATATATATATATATATATATATATATATATATATATTCATATATATCATCTTCCCTCCTATCCCAGAATTTGAGGGTGAGATGTGTAGCATCACACCAGACAAAAGTAGAACATGAGGCAAGTCAAAAAGAAAGCCCCTTTTACCATTAATATATATATATATACATATATATACTATATATATATATATATATATATATTATATATATTATATATAAATATATATATATATATATATATATATATATATATATATATATATATATATATATTCACCCCAAAATAACAACAACAAATCTTGTGGGCGCAATTCAAATTCAAAGCCTTGTAAGGTTAAAAGGAAACGTCCAACTACGATCAGTATATATTGTACAAATAAACAAAGTAGATGCTAGATCCAAAAATTAGGTGCCTAAAAAGATATAAAAAAAATTAATAAAATCATAACGAAAAGGAGCATACAATTTAAAAATTATTTCATTCTATAAGCTGATTTTTATAAAGAATTTTAAACTAAATTTTTCTTAAAAATTTCTGGCCTATATACAACAGTAAAAATTTAAAAATAAATGAGCTAAAAATATTCTTTTCTTGAGCCAATACTTTAAGATAAAAAAAAATCCTTTAAAACAAATTTGCAAATTTGACTATTAAAAAAAAATTTAAAACAGAATTAGAAAATTTTAAAAATTGACAAAAAAAAACTATTCTTGGTCCTATGAAAAGTAATGCAAATAGTTTTAAAAAAATGGAGCCAAGAAAATTTAAGAATTATTTTACAGCTAACAATAAATTGTAAGTAGAAATTATACTGGTGGTTGAAGTGTAGAGTGTAGATGGAAGCGTAGGTTATAATCATGTTATTGTTTTAAAGTAAATTCCGACAGCACGAAATATTTTCGTAAAACAAATGACTACGAGAAAAAAATGAACAAAAAAACAAAAATGGGAGGAAATTCGCGTAACTTTCTTTAGGAGCGCAAAGGATATTTAGGGGGGGGGGAAAATAAAAAAATATATAAAAACTAAAGAAAATATATACAAGCCAGGTCCAGAATCGAGTGAAATAATTATTTTGTCTTCATTATTATTATTATTATTATTATTATTATTATTATTATTATTATTATTATTATTATTAGTATTCGCGGGAAGAAGGAAGTTATAAATATTGTGACTCATATGGCTATTGAAATTAAGGGCCTCACTCTTAGGATTATAAGGTTTGTGTATCGTACAAAAGCTTAAACAAAATCTCACTGAAAAAATTTAAATAAAGAAAATAAAACTTTAAAATTCTAAAAAAAATGAAAAAGGAAATTGAGTAAGTTTTGAAATATTCTAACGAGATCTTTATAGACGAAATTCCAAAGAAAAAACAAATCTGTTAAACTAAAAATATATTGACTAAACGTAAACGTTTTTTTGGTGTGGAAAAATAAATGTATAAAACCAAATAAATTTGAACTCACCAGAAAATCACAATGAGAACAAGTGATTAATAACTAAACTGTTCGGTACCATTCCTTGAATCAGAATGAATATGGGAAATATTAAGAAATTACTTTTGGGGTTGAGAAGGAATTGGGAGAGGGGGATTGATTTGTACTCCAGTTCCTTTGATATAAGAATAAATAAGATAGTCCGAAACAAAAATAACAAATTTAATAAATGCGGACTTTGAATTCGTGATAAAAGAATTTTTAAGCCTTCGTGAGAGGAAAAAAATAAATATAGAAGAAAGAAAATAGTGATATAAAATTTATCTGAAAGTTTTCAGATTGAAGATAAAACTGATAATGGAGAGGAAAAATAGATATCTCTATTTTTTCTTTTCAATAATTCTTTAACAGATAAATCCTGTTAAATATATATATATATATATATATATATATATATATATATATATATATATATATATATAAAATGTTTCCACTGCAAGAGATGGATCCATAAAAACAGATGTTCCCCTTTTACAGTTCTGCCCAAGCTAAACCACACATGGACCTGTTTAATTTGCAATCCCCCTCCAACTTCCCCAACACCAATCAACACAAACAATAAGAATTTAACTATAAATATCCTTCAAATCAATATAAATGGCCTAAATAACAAACATTCAGAAATCCTTGCCTTCCTTTAAAAACACAACATAGATATAGCCCTGATACAGGAAGCCCATACCCCACAAAATACCCCAGGAACACCATTCTATGGATATGACTCCATCTACTCTGACACTCTCCCAGAAAACAACACCATATCAACACTAATTAAAAACAATCTCTCCTACCACAATACTACACCAGAAACCATTAACCTATTAAATGATCCCATCCTCAACATCCAATCATTTACTATTCTCTTCAACAATATCTCCCACAACATAATAAACATATACATCCCCCACCCCACATCACAACACTGTCCAAACTACTACAAACCTAACTTAAACCCTATCAATACACTCAACAATCTAATAATGGGAGGCAACTTCAATGTAAATCATACAGCCTGGTACAGGGAATGCCTCACAGATAACTAAGGTATCAAGTTCATCAAGGGTGTGAATTCCTCAAATATATTAAATTACAAAAACCTCCCCACCAGAATTCCACCACAAGCAAACCAAACACAAATATCTCCAGACATCATTTTCTCCTTTCCTTCTCTTTTCACCAACATAACATGGAACACAGAAATAGATCTTCCATCAGACCATGTCCCAATAATAATCACATGCACAACAACAAAACTACCCAACCCAAAATAACTACAACTTTCACCAACTACAAAAAGGCAAATTGGCAAAAATTCACTCAATACATAGAAAGCTACCACCTACCCCCTCGGAACATACAGATCGTTGCGTATATAATTAATGTCTTTTTGTACATGGTTCGTGGATGTGTTTGTTGTAGCACAAGATGTGTGGTTGCGTTGGATGATGATATGTTTGTTTGCGATGTGTTGTCGCGTGACTTGTGACATAGCATCGTGTCGGGGATGCGCGCGTATGTGAGATGGGTGTTGATGGAAGTGCAAAACACATACCGTATACACCAAAAAACACAAAAAAACATCTTTCATGCTGCATAATACTGCGCATAAGTTATTACAAATATGTGGAGTGGTTGAATTCGGATAGTATCAATATATTCGGCAAATTGGCAAAATTCACTAATTACATAGAAAGCAACCTACCCGCTCTAAACATCACCATCACCTCCACCCTCAATAAATTTATCCAAAACCTAACTAACTCAGTTCAAAAAGCCGTAAACCTACATATCCCAAGAGGATTCCTTAGAAAAATACAATCCGACCTTATCCCCCAAAATAGAAAACCTAATCAAACATCGCAATTCTCTCAGAAATACAGCTAAATCACAGTCATCTCATATACATATCAATACACTAAACACTCAAATCACAAATCTAACGGAAATAATACTCCTCTAACACCTTCCAAACTTTTTTCACAAATAACCTCCACCCACAAACGAAGCTTTAAGAGGAAAAAACAACTTTCTCCCCTCCCCCAAACAACACTGCAATATCCTTGCACAACACTACTTCAAAATCTCACACAAATCCACTCACCCAAACAATAGAAAAATAATATACAACCCCCAAAAAAATAAAACTAGAAATCAATCCAAAACCTCCCATTTACTACACTAGAAATTGTCCCGCTTATCAAAACCTGAAAAAACTCTCCAGCCTCTGGCCCAGACAACATCTCAAACCTACACATTAAACACCTCAGTCCAACTGCCATCTCAGCTATTACAAATATATTCAACAAGTCTTGGTCACTCAACTACATCCCTCCACTATGGAAAAAAGCAATAATCATACCCAAATTAAAACCCAGAAAAGATCCCAACCTCCCCTCTTCATATCGACCCATATCCCTCCTCTCCTCCCTGTGCAAACTAATGGAGAAGATTGTTTTTACTAAAATCCAGCCACACTTCCACTCCCCAACTCACCAACATGGCTTCAAAAAATCACACTCCATCTCAACAGCACTAACAAATATCACACAAAACATTATAAACAGCTTAAACAAAACTCCTTCCCACAGAACAATACTTCTAGCCATAGACATCGGTAAAGCATTCAACACTGTACCCAGACACATTCTCCTCCAAAAAATCCTAAAGTCCCCACTCTCTAATAACTATAAAAAATGGCTAGCAAATCTCATATCAGGACGCACTGCACAGGTATCCAGCAGGCACCAGGTCTCAGGAACTGTAAAACTGAGAAACGGAGTCCCTCAGGGTGCCATATTGTCCCCATTCCTGTTTAACCTCTTTACAGCTGACATCCCACCCCTCATTCTCCAATTCACTCTTATAACGATGACTGCAGACGATATAATCATAACCATACCTGACCCATCAGTACCAACCGCTACTACTCACACACTTACCTAAACCAACTAGAAACCTGGCTGTCTTCCAACAGAATGTCAGCCTCTGCAGAGAAATCATCAATAACCCTGATTACCAACCATCATTGCACCCGCAAGTAACTCTAAATAACTCCATCATCCCCCTAAACAAAACACCAAAAATTCTCGGCATAACCTATGACACACACTTAACCTTTACACCTCACATTCAAAACATCATAAATACAGCAAATAAAAAACTAAATGTCTTGCAAACAATTCTCTAGAACCATAATCAACTTTGGATCAACAGTCTGGTACCCTCTAATCTCATCAACCAACATAATCAAATTACAAAGAATCCAAAATACAGCCCTCAAAACAATCACAGACTGCCTGAAAACAACTCCAATCCAACATCTGCATGAAGAAACTAAAATACTCCCAATTCAGGACCATCTAGACATGATAGGAACGAAATTCTATGCCAGGGCTCTGAGAAACTCCAGTCTAACAATCCAACACAGGATACTCTCCCACGAGAGACACATATCTCACTATCTAGACTAAGATCTGGGCATCACCCAGCCCTTCAGGAATACAGAACCACAGATTCCAACTCTGACATCGCAACTCCCACTTTGCCTCGGGGGTTTCCTGATATCGCTTTCTAGATGCTAATGGAGGCTGAAACAACCAATCACCTTCTCTTAAGATGTACCCTACTCACCCCCTTCAGAAAACTCCATCAAATTTCCTCCCCGAGAGACCTGTAGCTTTACCTGGTGGAGTTCGCTAGATTTCTGGAGATGACACGAACCCTTCAAATAAGAGGGGCCCAGGGGCAATAAATTATATATATATATATATATATATATAATATATAAATATATATATATATATATATATATATATATATATATATATATATATATATATATATATATATATAGAAATCGAGAACCCCCCCCCCCATCACTTTAATTCCTGTACACCGTCGGACAGTCATATGAACGCCTCTCTCAAGGAATTCCTGTACGCTGAGAAACTAAACGAAGATTGTAATATGAGAATACTTAACAGCGAGTCTTATTCAAACTTTCAAATTTTGAGGGGAGTCTGCTCTCGCAAATGAAGAGAGATGGCACGTTTAAAATTTGTTGGCATTATCGAAGCCGGATTATTTTAAATTCACTGCAAAATAATCTTTATTAATTTTTTATGTGAACTGTTATTAATTATGACAATATACTATTATTAATATGGTGTAATTCTCCTGTTAATTTTAAATGCAAATGGTTATTAATTCTGACAATATATAAGTAACTGAGTTAACTCTATATTATAATAGAAGAGTGTATGAGAGTACTTGATCTGGCAAGAGTCTGTTCATTATTATTTGCTATTATATCCCAATAGGATTAAAAATTTATCCTACATTGAACTGTTCATTATTTGAACCATAAATTTCACTTGTGCAAAAAACTTTAGTTTAATTAATATTAAGCAATAAATATAAGAAGTGACAATCATCTTTATTTTCCCTTGTGCTAATCTTAATTAATTAGTACAAGATTGGTGACCACCACTGTGACTCGAATAAACAACCTTTCTGATCAGTAAAATACAAAAAAGTGAAAACTAAAAATAAAATAGTTAAAATCAATCTAGTGAATCAGTGAAGTGAAAAAGTGCCATCTCAAAGTGAGAGTGAAAAACAGAACACAATTCAAATTTCCCAAAAAAGTATAGCTTGAAAGACGATAAAGCCGCTATAGCAAAAAATAAAATAAAATAAAAAATAACATTAAAAATTGCCCAATTCTAAAAGGAAATCACCCATTATTATATGAGGGAATAGGGGAAGGAGACGACTCATCTCAATCTGAACCCGAAGAATCTTCCACTCACGAGAGCGAGATCGTCCGCCTGATAGCCGCACAAGAAAAGAGCACCCAAGAGATGCTCGCTCTCATTAGAAGCATCACAGACCTGATGAAAACGCTATACCAAACTTCCAAAAACCCTAACGCCGCGAACGCTGATCAAAATTCAAGGAGGAAGGGCTCCATCCACTCGAGATTTGGCAACGTCGCGATAGAAGCGAGCACGGAGGGTTTATGATTCTTCCACAAAAAAAAATTCTTCACTGTGCTTTCAAATGCGAGGGTCCGTACTGTGCAATGTATCGACTAATCGCCCAAAGTCCCCAAACTCCAACTGCGCAGAGGGCGACTCCTGAGTCTTTCCAGCAGGGAAACGCTTAAGTTGGCCTATGTATCATCATATAGGCCGAGAAAGGGTACCCATGCAAGGTAGTAAGGTATTTAAAAATAAAGATTTCAATGCACATATGTCCTGTAATAGTAATTATGCAACTAGCGTAAATTCTTGCAGAAGAAACTTCAATTGGTATAGTAATTATAATAATAATGGTAATTATAATGGTACTTACAATTAAGATAGGGACAATAATTATAACAATAATTGCCATAGTAATAGAAATTTTAATTATGATGATAATTATATGTATGGAAGAAATTTTAATTATAATAACAATTAGAAATATGGTAAAAATTTTAATTATAACAATAATTATATAATAATTTTTATAATTATCAATGACTAATTATAATAATAATTATAGGTGGAGTAGAAATAATAATTCTGGCAATGATTATAGCAATAATAGAAATTTTGAAGGTGAATCTAGAGCTATGGCGACTGATGAAGCTGTGGGGACTTCTGAGTGTTGAAACTATGCTGGCGTGAGCTTGTCATAGGCCAACTCACTCTACAATAATGTGACTGGAGGAGGCGCCGGAGGTCAGTTCCCACTTTAAAACTGAATTGTAATCTTACGCATGTTACATAAAATATACATAATACACATAAATTGTTAATCTAGGGGATCAGGGGGAAGCTCATTTTTTAAAGGGTAAATTGGTGTTGATTTTAAAGAGAGTGAATTTCCTCTTCCCCTATTGAAGGGATCAGGGGTCATTAGAATTAAGTAACATTGCATGTAATTTGTATGACAATATGAGTATAGAAGTGTCTGACAACTCAGAAAAAAACTGCCGCTCAGGCGAGGGCGACGGGTGCAAATAAATTGTATTATGTTTTAGATAAAACTAGTAATGAGTCTTACCTACTAGATTAGGGGAGCTACCTTGACCTTACCAGGGCTTCCGCAATAGATAAGGAAGGTGCCACTATTGGCACTGTCAAGGCAGCAAATGGAGAATTTATAAATATTTATAGTAAAAAGTTAATTAAGGTCGACATTGGAGTTGGGGAAACTCTATGACATTTACGCTTTCACAGCAGACATTAACTTTAACGTCCTCGGCATGCCCTTCTTAAAAAAAATATGGCTTTATTATCGACTTTAAATATCACTACCTACTCGACCCTGAGACTAATCGCTACGTTTCAATTGACTATAACACTTTTGATATCTCTTCGGACATACAAAATTTTGTTTTACCTCTATCTTCTGTTTCTTTGGAAGTTCCTCTTTGTGAGAATGAAATGATTAATAACTTAATTAAAGAATATAAGGAAATATTTTTAAACCCTTACAACGAGCCCAATTTAAACTTGAAAAATGAACAGCTTGCCAGGTGGCGCTTCATCTTTGCAACCTACAATGATGAAGGGGATGGAGTCGGTTGTAGTAATACTATTGAAAAAGGGGGAGGGGGATGAGAATAACCCTTTAAAGAGAGAAATTCTATGCGAGTTGGCGGACAATTACCCGTACCATGTTGAGGTTAGTGGAGAGCCCATACAATTGAAAAGCAGAAGCGTTGCACCGCATTTATATGAGAAAGCGAAGGGAGAAATCAATAAGTTGGTCGGGAGTTATAAAACGCTCGAGGAGCAACTGGCAGTTTCCAGTGTCGTTCCTGCCAAAATCGGATGGGAGAGTAAGACTGGTTGTAGATTTGAGACTGCTCAACCAGAAATCAGTCTCAGATAATTTTACGCTGCCTAAAATTAAGGATATTATTTTCCAATTGCAACATTGCAAATTGTTGACAAAGCTGAATCTGCGCCAGGCCTATTACAACATCCCAGTCACGGAAGAAACTCAAAAGTACTTTACCATTACGTGCAACTTTGGGAATTATAGCTTCAACTATCTAATTCAGGGTCACAAGTGCTCTTCTAGCGCCTGGCAGAGACTCATGTCAATATTGTTTGGCGAGTTAAAGAACGTCTTCGTGTACTTAGATGCTATACTTATCTCTAGTTTAACTATAGAAGCATGTTGTGACTTTTTTTCAAGAGGTTAAAATACATGAAAATCTGTCTTAACCCCAAAAAGTGCTTATTGGCGGTAAAAGAATTAAGAGTTTTTAGGCTTCAATATTAGCGAGAAGGGAGTTCTGCCTAGTCAGGAGAAGATAGAGGCAATAGTAAAGGTTGCAAAGCCTGTCAACATTAAACAACTTAGAGCGTTTCTTGGCCTGTACAACATCTGCCGAATCAATATAGCAGATGCTGCCCGGCTATTGCAACCATTGACCAATATGTTGAAGAAAAAACCTGCTGTCGCACGAAACATTAGTTGGACCTAGATGCCCAAAAGAGATTTTAAAGAAGCAAAGGCGGCGATGATAAAGGCTACCTTATTATCGTTTCCTGGTGAGGAACGGAGTTGCAACTGTACACGAAAGTGAGTGATGTTGCAATGGCGAGCGCCTTAATGGGAAATGAGGAGCCAACTAAAATCTTTGCCTTGCATAGCATGGTGCTGAGCGAGGCAGAAATGGGATACCAGCAAATCACGAAGGAATTAATGTGTATCAGTAATAGCTTGCAAAAGTATGCTTATTTGATAGCGAATCGCAAAATTGAAATTTGCACATGCAATAATGGCATTATCATGAACTATAAAGGAAAAGTACAGATAAAATGCATGATGCCCGAGAAATAAGGTTATGGAATTCGATAGCAAGCTTTGACATCGAGTTTAAATTAATATCTAAAGCCAAAAATAAATTAGCTATTCACTTAAACGAGCTAAATGAAGAAAACGAGCATGTAGAAATTAAGAAATTAGACATAAAATTAGCCTTCATAGAAAATGGAGAGTGGACGGTACTCTCCCCAACTAGTCAGATTGCTATGGAAACTGACTTACGATCAGGGGAAGGGTCTAGTAAGATGGGACATTTAAATACTATAACAAAAGGGTTGAATATTGGAACGTGAGTCGAGAAGGAACGGAATTTAATAGATTTTAATAATAATAATAATAATAATAATAATAATAATAATAATAATAATAATAATAATAATAATAATAATAGTAATATTGATGATGGTAATAATAATAATAATAATAATAATAATAATAATAATAATAATAATCATGATGATAGCCGCAATCACGGCAGGGATACCGATGAGGTGTTTAATAATAATGATTTTGATGATTTCTTCGTAAACCTTATAACTTATACTAAAAAGGGATTGAATGAGATAATGGATAGGTTCAAGGAGGGTATAGATTTCCAGGACATAGCAGTCGAGCAGGAGACCGATCTGTACATCAAAACTTTAATGAAAGGGGGATAGCCTTCTGGATTGAAGGCTATTTATAAGGATTTCATTTGCGAGGGTAAAGAGTTATCTTTGGCAGTTGATATTTCGACAGGAGTCGCAAGAATAATAATTCCACAAAATTTGGTAGACGATATGACAGCAAGAATACATTATACGAACCACCTGGGAGTTAAAAGAAATTTGACCGTTTTGATAGCAGATTTCGTTTTCAAATTCATGCATAGCCGCGTGAAAAATTACATTAAAAGTTGCAATACTTGCCAGAAAAACAAGAATACTAGGAGGATTTCCCCAGAATGGGGGAGGTACAAGGAGGTGTCGGAGAAGTTTGACACACTTCATGTGGATCTGATAAAAATGCCATATAGTAAGGGGTACAATTATCTATTGGTGTTCATCGATAGGTTCAGCAAACATCCGTTCGCTTATCCCCTGAAACAGGCTACTGTAGATTCCGTTCTGCATGTTTTGATAAGCGAAGTATTTCCATTCTGCGGGGTTATAAAAAGACTTGTATCGGACTGCGGGACTCAATTCACTGCCAAATTGTTCTGCGATGTCTGCAACCTGCTCAGTATTGATAAGATTGTTACGGCACCAAGTGACCCAAATAGTAACAGAATTTGTGAAAAATTGAACCAGGCCCTAATAATAACCCTAAGATGCATGATAAACGATAGTAAAGGCGAGGGCTTAGAGTGGCCTGAGATCCTTCCATTTGCACTATATTGTTTGAGGATCAGTCCTATGAACGAAGAGGGAGTAACGCCCAGCATTTTGATGTTCGGCCAGAATTTATCTGTCCCAGGTGGTCTCTTGCAAAAGGAACCGCTCAATGCCGCAGTCAGTCAGAGTGCCTACCTGAAGAAATTAGTGGCTTTAATGCGAAGGCCTTTGGCACCTCAAGTTGTATACAAAAATAAGCATATATTTGTTCCAAAAGATCTCAATAAGGCAAAATTTGTACTAGTTAGAAATCAACAGTATAATGTGAGTAAATTAGAAGAAAGGCATTCGGGTCCATATAGGGTCTTACGAATAACTAAAAACAATGTGTATATATCAAAAAATAGGAAAGAAGCTGTAGAGAATTTGAGAAATATAAGGGTTTATCATAGTATAAATAGCGATGGCAATAGTAACAAGAAGAAGGGTAGAATCAAGTAACCATAAAAAAAATTAATAATAATTGTTTAGAATGCTTTCTTTTTGCTAGTGGATGCGTGAGTGGGTTTCCTTAATAGTAGTAGTAGTATTAACCATCTTCCTATGTAAGTAATTGGTGTGGGAGAGAATGTTATGATATTCCTTCCTGTCAAAAAAAAAAAAAAAAAAAATTCTTTTTCCTCAACTAACTGACTACATTGACAAAGTTTATTAAAAACTTTTTTTTTTTTTTTACTTTTTTGCGATTATGAACTAGTGTTTACAATTTCCTGGCTATCGGAATTATGGTTGAAGGGTTAATTGAATAAATTGAAGGTGGTATAATATTGTATAATGGGTGTTATGAAAATGCGAGTATTGTAATTGTAGAGATTAAGGAATTACGATTGGTTATAAGGTATTGTTAATTACTCAAAGAAATTTTTTTTTATATATTTTGTTATATTCCTGTGTCACTGTGATTGAGGGGCAAAGGGGGTAATCGCATGATTCTTTCAAGCGATTCTCACTCTGGGATCACCATTGTAGGAATCGAGAATCCCCCCCCCCATCACTTTAATTCCTGTACACCCGTCAGACAGTCATATGAACGCCTCTCTCAAGGAATTCCTGTACGCTGAGAAACTAAACGAAGATTGTAACATGAGAATACTTAACGGCGAGTCCTTTTCAAACTTTCAAATTTTGAGGGAGTCTGCTCTCGCAAATGAAGAAGAGAGGGCACGTTTAAAATTGGTTGGCATTATCGAAGCCGGATTATTTTAAATTCACTGTGAAATAATCTTTATTAATTTTTTATGTGAATTGTTATTAATTATGACAATATACTATTATTAATACGGTGTAATTCTCCTGTTAATTTTAAATGCAAATGGTTATTAATTCTGACAATATATAAGTAACTGAGTTAACTCTATATTATAATAGAAGAGTGTATGAGAGTACTTGATCTGGCAAGAGTCTGTTCATTATTATTTGCTATTATATCCCAATTGGATTAAAAATTTATCCTACATTGAACTGTTCATTATTTGAACCATAAATTTCACTTGTGCAAAAAACTTTAATTTAATTAATATTAAGCAATAAATATAAGAAGTGACAATCATCTTTATTTTCCCTTGTGCTAATCTTAATTAATTAGTATATATATATATATATATATATATATTATATATATATAATATATATATATATATATATATATATATATATATATATATATATATATATATATATATATATATATATATATATATATATTATATCACTGGTATTTTAAATATATATATATATTTCTATATAAATAGACCTATATATATATATTATATATATATATTATATAATATATATATATATATATATATATATATAATAATATATAATAGCTATTATATATATATACGGTATATATATATATAGATATATATATATATATATATATATAATATTATATATATTATATATATATATATATATATATATATTATATATATATATAATATATATAATATATATATATAATATATATATAAATAATAAATAAAAAAATAATATTAGATAAATGAATAAATAAATAAAATATAATTATACATACATATATACTATATATATATATAATATATATATATACCGTATATATATATATTATATATATATATATTATTATATAATATATATATATATATATATATATATAATATATATATCATATAGTATATATATATATTATATATATATATATATATATATATATATACCGCAAAATGGAGGGAAAACCGGTCACAGAAGGGAAAACCGGTCACTTTTTAATATTCATAATATTTTTGTAAATAAAAACATTTTTCAATTGGAGAAAGGTTTTTTAAGTAGTAAATAGAATATATTTTAACCATATATAAAAATTTAAGTAAATAACTTACACCTACAAGTTAAAAAAAATTCCCCCATTTGAAAAAAAATCTTTTTTAAATTGAAAAAAATATTCTAAGACCTGGTGAATCTCGTAGAATTAAGATATCAGAATTTCGATTTAGATGCATATTGGGAAGTATATTTTTAACAGTTTCCATGAAAAAAAAACTTAAAATATTAAGCTTATTTTTAAAGTTAAGTTTTTACGATTTCGGAGTAAAACCGGTCAATATAAACTTATATAAAAATGTCAAATTTTTTATAGTTTTTAATAATATTTTATTTTAGTTTTTATGTATGGTAGACTATAAGGCATTTGTTTAATGTTTTCTATACCTATCTTTCTTCTATCTAGTGTAAGGATAAAAAAAAGTGCAAATCAATACTGTATCATTTTTTATGAAATGTGCTTACATTACTGGTAATATAAAGTGCCTTTTTTGTTATTAAGTGTAAATATTATTGTTATTATTATTATTAAAAATTATTAAAATTGATTGTCATACTTTAAATTATAGTATTGTAAATTTTTTTTAGTCAAGTTCATGTGAAATGTGAATATATACTCATAATATAAAGTGCCTATTTTGTTAAAAAGTGCAAATATTATTATTATTATTATTATTATTATTATTATTATTATTATTATTATTATTATT
>JABUQX010015261.1:25000-30000 GCA_015478945.1 Trachelipus rathkii
GGAGACTGGGCCCTAGGACCTCGGAAATGCTGATGTGGATGATAACTTTCATCGGAATGATCGGAACTATCGAAATGATCAGAGTCTGACCTTGACCTATTCGAACTTATATTATTTGAACTTTCATTTGAATCACGAAAACCTGAAAACGGAGAATTCGTAGTTTTAATTCTGAAAGTACTACTTTGTAATAAAGGATTAGAAATATTTGGACTGGAATTCCTTTTTATAGGAACTCTAAATGACGAATTTGAATAATTTGAATCATTATTCGGAGGAACAACATTAGAAACTTTATGCAAATTTCGTGTGTACTGATTTGGAAAAATGACATTTTCAACTTCATCTTCTGATTCATCACACGAATCAATGTGTTCATTACCATCATATCTATCATTATTAAAATGAACCTTTTTAATGCCAGGATCGAATACTCGATTCTGTCTGTTAGAAAAATCACTATTTTCTACTCGTACTTGAACCATAAAATATGCTTTTTGAAACATCTTTATATTTACAGGAGAAAAATAGAAACTTGTACAAGGTTCGTTAAACCTTTTGTACTTGTACGCGTACCAAATTTCAGAGAAATTTATCTGACTGTGACAAACTTTATCAACCTTATGACATACTACTTTTCTGATCGAAAAATTCAACTTAAGATTAAGGTAGGGATAAAACTTTTTATCACGTAATGAATTATGTACAACATCAGAACTATTAAGCTTGTTCCGATACCACTTTAATAGATATTGACAAGGGGATTTACTCAGACTGGGCTCGTTCCGAGCTTTTGAGAACTCCATAATATCACTATTCTTCTTTGGAATGAAAGAAATATCATCAATAAGTAAAATACTAGGATTGGATTTTATATGGAGATTTGACAGGATCATAAGGTGCTTTACCTCTACTTTACTGAATCGATATAACCCATAAGCTAGTTCATAGTTTAAAACCATCGTATTCGTGAGCGATGAACACTCATAAAAGGAGTTAGAAAACAAGTCAGTTGTGTTTCTCTTTAGAAAATTTATTTTACATTCAACTAACGTCATTCTTTTGCGACTAACTTTATTGTTTAAGATCCATTTCATTTTTGTGTTTACACCCTTATCTATAACTACTTTTAAATTCTTAAATACCTTCATAGTGCCACATAAATTTAATTGAGTTGAACAAGGTTTTACCTCGGTTCTAGGAGATGAGAGTTCGACAGATAGATAATCTTTTTCAAAAGGATCATCATTACGAAATACACATTTGACATTTGTGGATTCGGATTTATAAAACTTGTCTCTAAAGGGTTAATAACGACATTTCGAGACATTAAACTCGTTCCCTTTTCTAAAAATTTGAATCATAAAATGAATTTGACTTCGACGAAATCGAACCTGAATACGGACCAACACGGAAATTTGACGTGTGTCTTAACTGATTTGAATGCGAAAAAAATGAACTATTTGAAAAAAATTCATGCCTTCTTGGCTTATTATTCTCATATTTACTATATAAACTTGCAATTGGAACATAATTTGGATCCAAGCAACTTACCTTTACATCAAAACTTTCATCTTCAAAATGAACAGGATGCGGTGTCATTCTACCACTTTTACTGTTTTCGCAATTTCGTTGGGCGGAAAAATAATGATTAGAATAATTAATTTGAGATTTATTTGAATAATTAGCACCTCTGCTATGTATATTTGTCGAATTATGACAATAATTAACATTCGAGTTCCTTTTAGAACCATTTTGACCTCTGTCAAAGTTTGAGTTTGAACTGTTATGTACATACTGACCTTGAAAATTAAAAGAAGTTTCACGACTTTCGTGACCATTTGAAACAATATTTATATGAGAAGTTTCTCTGTCTGTAGAGAAATTTTCAAATTCCTCATGCGAAGAAAGATTTGAATCATAATCTGGATCCAAATGAAGGACTTGAGACATAATATTCTCTTCGGAATATTGAAGTGAGTGAGGGGAAATATCACGATTTCGAATCGGGTTGGTATGAGGGAGAATATTGAGGTCATGAGAATGAGGTTGCGTCTCATTATTTTCATAATGACTGACAGGGAAAACTGGATCAGGCTTCGCCGATTTTCCATTTTTATTACCACTGTAATAATCTGTACGATTCTCGGGGTTTAAAAGATTGACTTGTGATGAGGAATTTTCATCTAGATTCGGATAAGAATGATGAGGATAATTTCTATCACGTTGATTTTCGTGATTTTCATATGTATCGAATGACAACTCATGAGACTGATTTTGACCAGTGGGTCGACCGGGACGAAAATTTGAACGGAGATTTGAATGATTTGGAGCATAATTATTTTGCTCAGATTGAGTTATATACCTTACCCTATTTAATCCTTCAGGAGAGAAAGGTTCCCAGGTAGTTCCCTTGCACCTACCTTGCGTCCCACGCACGTGATTTTTCTGGCACATTGTGCAAAAAGGGCGGAATATACATTGTGAAGTCGGGAGCCCATGGTTTTCACAAGACTTACAGAAAAGAACTTTACGTTTAGGTTGATTATTTGATGCAGAATGATGAGAATTATTAGAAAAACTTGAAGATTTAGGCATACTTTTCGTATTATAAGCCTGAGAAAATGATTGTTGAGCAGCACCTTTTTCAGCATGCGTAGAATATATTGGAGCATTAGAAGTTTGATAAGAGTTTTTACCTGATGAGGAAGAGATTTTACCATCATTAAGAACATGGTTTTTCTTTAAATAAGCCTGTACCTGTTTAGGTATTGAGTTCTGTATATCAAATTCCTCGTGAATAATGCGTTGGAGCTGAGGTTTTGTATTAGCATACAAAGTTGAAAACAAAAGTAAACGTCTTTGTTCATCTGTAAATTTGACATCGTGAATTAAAGATGAGTCGATGAATATTTGCAACGCTCTCTGTGCGTCAGTAATGAACTCCGGTAATGATTTATTACTGCTCCATTTAATATTTACGAATTCGTTGAAGGCTTCAAAAGAACTCTTTGAACAAATCGGATTTAAAATGAGTGACAGTTCAGTTTTGAACTCTTCCCAAGATTTTGGATTCTTTAATTCAGGGGTGGAATTAATAAGAAAGCCAAAGTTACCTTCTCGAATATTCAAAAAACGAACGTATGTACGTAATTTTTCAGTATCGGATTCTATACCTTCGTCTTGAAAATACAACTCTATTGATGAAAACCAATCGCTGAGAGTGATCCCTTTCCAAGAGTTGTCAACAAAGCCAATTAATAATGGGATATTGGGTTTCGAGTGGGAGAGACGGTCTATATTTAAAATAGGTCTAGACATGGTTGAAGAATTATTAAGAACGGAAGAAGAATAAAGATTTTGACTCGAGTCTCCGCCAATCGGATTTGACTCGTCGGTAGGAGTTTTAATGGATTCGTCCTCGTTTAATTTTACACTATCTTCGTCGTCGGACGGCATAAAAAAATATAAAGGAAGAAATATGAAAACTAGGAAAATAATATATTATAAAAAAATAAATTTGTAAAATACCAAAAATTTTGACCAGAATAAAACTTACTCGAACCAGAAATGTTAGATGGATCGATGGAATGTTCAGAAATATCTATTCGTATTTTTGATGAATATGAAGACTTTTTCTTCAAATGAATATTAAAAAAAATATATATTCTTAATCATAAAATTTTAAATAAATAAATAAATAAATAAATAAATAAATAATGAACCCTGTAACCTATCCTCTTGCGGTATCCAGCAATTTTTCTTTCTCTTCAAAAATATGGGTAATCTTCTCGGTTAAGTCTCGAAGATCTCTCAAAAATACTTTTTTTCGTGCTTGCAGTACCTTAAAAATATATAATAATCGTTAATACACAAAAATATAATATATATAAAAAAAAAAAAAAAAATTATATATATATATATATATATATATATATATATATATATATATATATATATATATATATATTATATTAATATATATATATATATATATATATAATATATATATATATATATATATATATATATATAATTTATTCTATACTTTTATATATATATATATATATTATATATATATATATATATATATATATATATATATATATAATATATATATATATTTTGGAGAATTTTTATGCCACCCACAGCGCACACATACAATAAAATACCTCCCGAAAAATGATACTGCC
Organism: Trachelipus rathkii; assembly: GCA_015478945.1. Classification (NCBI taxonomy): domain Eukaryota; kingdom Metazoa; phylum Arthropoda; class Malacostraca; order Isopoda; family Trachelipodidae; genus Trachelipus; species Trachelipus rathkii. The sequence goes on from JABUQX010015261.1 coordinate 29,194, forward strand.
ACACTTTAAAAAATAATAATAATTATTTACTTAATTCTTTGAGTAGTCACAGAGTAATTTTCTTGCATTTTTTTGAGTAAGACAGGAAAAAAAATAACCCAGAAAATCCTTCACATATACTACATTCGTTAGTGAATGTACAGGAAAAATAATTATATATATCCTCTTCTATCTCTTATATCCCAAAAGAGAATAATCATCTACTGCGTAGCATACGAGTATATATATATATATATATATATATATATATATATATATATATATATATATATATATATATATATATATATATATATATATATATATATATATATATATATATATATATATATAATATATATTTAAAATTTATGAATGGGAAATTCAAATATATATAAGAAAATTATAAAATATATTTTCGTATATATATAAGAAATAGGTTTTGAAAATTTTTAGCTTACAAAAAATATTAATAGTATTTTTAATATTATAAGCCTAATAAAGAAAATGCGTCATTCCAATTTTGACACAGATGATTTCAACGCAGCTGTTGAAGAATATGGAGTACGAAATTCTAACCTCGAACTTCCTACTTTTTGTTTCCCGTGTATGATAAATAAAATTTATGAAGCAAATATTTTTACATTAAAATATTTGACAACAAAAAAATACGCCAATTCTACTACTTTTTTATTTCCATTCACGTACTCCAGAATGTATTTATATTTAAAATTTTTAAATATAAATAAATATAAGTATTTAAATGAATTTATATTATGAGACAAACATCTGATTTAAAGAGAGTTGGTTTGAGGCTATCATTCACAA
>JABUQX010015261.1:35000-36274 GCA_015478945.1 Trachelipus rathkii
TTATTGCATTTTTAGCATTTGCAAAAGCTTTTTAGGCGAGCATATTCCATTGTATTCTGCGCCGCGAATATGGTTTGCCACGCAAAAATGCGGGTGTGGCGAGATGACGTCAGATAAGCAAGGAAGACTTCCTGTAGAATTCTATTTTTCCCAGAAACGCTCTTAGTTCTCAAGATTATTGTTTTTGGCTTATCCGACTATTATATCTTTCACTTTATCAGTGTTTGGATTCACCCCCTTTTCATTTATTGTATAGCCTAGATAATCTATTTCTCTTTCAGCTATTTTGCACTTCGCTGGATTTAAACTGATATACAGGTATTGGAGTCGTTGCAGCATTTTTTCAAGGATAATTTTATGTTCTTCTTCTGTCACAGTATGAATTAAAATGTCGTCCATATACACGTGGATATGATTTATATCTTGTAGGAGGATATCCATCATCCTTTGAAAGACGAAGGGTGAGCTGAGATAACCCATTGGGAGACAGGTGTAGGTGTATGTCCCCAAATTACAGGTGATAGTAAAATATTTTTCGCTTTCTGCGGATAGGGGGATGGAATAGAAGGCTTGAGTCATTTCTATATGTGTAAAGTATTTACTGCCTTGCAACATAAATATTGCATCTTGCAAATTTGGGAGACCGAAGCTATCAGGTTCAGACCTTTTATTTAACTCTCTAAAGTCCGATATCAATCTAATTTTGTTATTTCCTTTCTCCAAAACAGACACTCGACGGGTATTTCGTTCGCTATCTGGCTGTCTTCTTTCTTGGGCCATCTGACAGATGGAACTTGCCATCTCTTTAACAGCCTTCGTGAGTTCAGTCAGCTGGCTCATGATTTTCTCTTGAGCGTCGAAGGTGGAGTCAAGTTTCCTCTCTTGTTCACGCGAGAGAGTTTGTCTGTTCGGTGAGTCAAGCTCGGGGATGTCTGTTCTTTCTCGTATGTGATTCACTTTTCCCCAATATGCCTCCTCTCGTGGGGGTTGGTAATCCCGTTCTCTTCGGATGAAATTTATAAACAAATCATCAGCCACTCGCACCATTCTGTGTATATTATTTTCTTCTGTGAGGGTGTATAAGCTCATCTGTACGTTTGTAGGGAGTTCTTCGAGGAAGAGCTTGATAGCAAATTTGGGATTATTTTCTACCACCATCAAAATTTTTGTGCCCCAGACCCTCTTTCACCTATTTAGGTATTCGCTCGGAGGTTCTTCCCGCCGCATTCCCTTTTTAAATACATCTCTGGCGCGTTGCCTAAGGTCGGGCATAT